>CM052098.1:20743500-20783397 GCA_028453745.1 Agapostemon virescens
TGTTTCCATAACATTGTTCAGTAAAATTACTTCATGATGAAAAACCCCTAAGAAAATAATATAAGATAGGGGTTGTCACAGATCTGTTGCAGACAATCGAAAGTAGTCGAAATCTGTCTGTCGAATAGATTGAACAGCGAATTCGTTAAAGCTAATCTGCATAGTATTTTACTGTAAATAATTAATAATTTATAAATAAATAGATATTTAAACGATATGCCGCGTTGCGCACCACATGAAATGCTCAACATTTGTACCAAGAAACAATCAAAAGTAATCGAAGTCTGCCTGTCGAGCAGATTGGACAGCAAATTCGCTGAAGCAAATCTGTCTTGTATTTTTGTGTAAATAATTAATATAATAATTTATACATAAATAGTGGTATAATCAAGGTACCGTGTCGCTCTCAACAATATTTTGTACGCACAACCCATTAACCCTTTGACTGCTGAGTTGCCCGACGTTAAGCGTGCGCCATGGACTGCCCACTCCGTTCGAAAAAGCCTACCGTGGCACAGTGGTCCAGAAGCCCGGTTTTTGTGGTAAAAATTCAATTTTTCAAGGTTAATAGATTAAAAAATTTTTTTTTGCTATAAACTGATAACTCTTCAAAGCACCTAAATCCAAAATATTATTGATTTTAGGTAATTGTATAATCAGATACGGCGTTCTAAACACAAAATTATAAAATTGAACTTTCTATTAAACGTTTTAAATACCACTTATAGGATATCAGAAAACAAGTTATAATTATGATTTCTTATATGTTAGTAGATGTACCTTAAGTTCTAAATGCCATCATAAACATTTTTTAATCCATAAATAAATATTCCAAGTTTATAACAATTTAAGCTTTAAAAAGGGTTTTAAAAAAATGTTTAAAAGTGTTAAACTTTGGACTTAGTTTATACGAAAGTTTAAACATTTGTTAAAAAGAATATGCAAAGTTTAGCTGCTACCTCTTGCTACTTTTAACTCTGTATTAATTTTAATAAAGGCGTCCGAGGTATTTTGACGTTGCGTTCGGGACCTGAACCTATGGTACCCTATGCCTCCAACTGTGCACAAAGTCCTTATACACGGAAGACAGATATTAGAGCATACTGTTTTACCACCTGGATGTTTAGCAGAAGAAGCATCCGAAGCCAGAAATAAAATCTACAAACATGATAGAGAATTCCATGCCAGAAAGTATAGCCGAATCCACAACCTTAAAGATATATTTAATAGAGCCATGGAAACTTCGGATCCTCTCATATCAAATGCAAATTTAAGAAATCGGATGGAAAAACAAAACTTAAAACAGCTTAAATTTCCTGCAGAAGTGTTATCATTATTGTGTTCGCTATTTGCATCTACGGAACCAGAAACAACGCCAACGACATCCACAGACGAAATAACAAATGAAAACGAAGACTTCGATGAAATTAGTGATAATAATGGCGACAGTGACGATAATGACGATAATGAGGATACTGATGACGCATTACCTATATTTAGACATCTGAATAACTTTGACTTAGATATGGAAGAAATATAGGTGAATATTACAGTCTTTTTTTAAATCATACAAAATTCTATTAGTATTGTTATTTCTTTTTTTCTATAGGTTATACTAATTTAAAACATGGCATTAAGTATCTCAATGATATTGTTCTATGAAAATGATGAAAAACATCGATTTACAAAATTTTTTAATCGGGTCACGAAATACTGCCCTCTAGATCGCCATAATAACCCTGCCGTGAAAAATTGTTAATCTTTAATGTCAGATTCGTTATCAACGACTCCAAAAACTCCTAATTACCAACTTTCAGAAAATTATGACAACATTTTGAATTTTGGCCACAAAAACCGGGCTTCTGGACCACTGTGCGTGGGCTGCGTACCTTTTACGAAAGAGCGCAAGTTGAGCAGACTGCATTTTCATTGCAAGTGTTGAAGCTCGCGTAGCAGATTTTAACATAGCATATTTTAACGTAGCTTCAAACGGTGCAAGTACACCGACAATTTTTACCTGCCGACACCCGGCCGGGCCTACGTCACCGCCGGCCGGGAAAACCCGCGCTCCCACTACCCTCGACGCGCCAAACAAAGGGCGAAAATAGCGAAACATCATTGGGCGACACTTGGTCACCAAATTAGTATATAAACAGCTCCTGTATCGACACACATCAGATCCGATCGGTCGGCTCACGCTGACGCTTGTACATATATAAATACGCAGAAATAAACTTCCACCCAAAAGTACAAGTTGGTCGGGTCTCATTTCAACAACATAAAGCTCCTTCCCATCAATTTGCGCTGGAGCTAGTACGTGCTCTTACAAAGCACTGTACTTGAGCGACCGACTCCCCGAACTGCGGGACGGACGCCTCAACAGCAAGGTATATTGATTGTAACTGAAATAAATTATGTGGTGACCTCAAAAGCCTTAATAACCATTTATTTCGGTTACGGTTTTGCAATCGCAAATAATGAATGACTTAATACCAAATCTACTCCTTCTTGACGGAATATATGGTTTACAAAATAATCTTCTTTTATAAAGTAAAAGACTTTCGTCTATGCATAAATATTCATATGGATAAAATGATTTAGAAAATGAGTTTCTAAGTTCAGTAAGCACCGGTCTTATTTTTATCAACAGATCGTGCGAGCTCATATTATTGTTATCATCAAAATGCAACATTTTTAGTAATGATTCATATCTAACTCTGCTCATTAGTTTTGAAAAAATGTCAGTTTTTATAACTTTATCAGTAGACCAATATTCTTTTATAGATGTTTCTTTCATTCTGGATATTAGCAAAGTAATAACAATAAATTAATATATTTACGAAGGTGAAGTATCTGTCCAGGTATTTACGCGTGAATGAACTGCATGTATTTTAGTTTGCGTTAGATTTTTATGGAAATTATTTGTTTTTTTCGCAGATACCAGTTGTTGTATGCGAAGGTGTCACGTCTGTGATACCTTCTTCTCAATGTACTCGGATTGTCACTGAGCACCTTGGTTCGCGTAATAATTACACGATTGTATTGGTTGCGGGTTTCCTTTATTTTCACTTCGTAACGTTCGCGATTTCTATGTTCGAGTTCTGTTCTGTTCCTGATGTCTGTATTCGTCTGTTTGCGATTTCTTGTTAGTCTTGTTCGTGTTTTCTCTGAGATCTAGTTCGCGTTTTCTGTGAATTCTATCTATGATCTGACGATGCTTGTTGCGTTCTGTCTGTCGTCACCTCGGTTTTGTCGTGACTGGTTGAGGGTAGTTTTTAGTGGAGGAATGTAGCGTTTTTTAATTGGTTGTGGAAATGATGGAAGGAGTATGCTTGAAGGAGTATATTTGAAGTAGTGGGAAAATAGTCAGTGCTTGAAGGAGTATATCTGAAGGAATAGGAAATGTAGGGTCCGTTCGTCGGAGTAAAAATTGTCCGCATGCGGCGCGGGTCGTAACTCGCACCTTCTGCCTGCCTTTTATTTTATGGCTTACAAATTTCTGAACGCAGGGTTAGACACGGACAACCTTCGATGTTTCATCGCAACACCAGTAATTAATTAAAAACCCAAAGAAGTGGATATTTTCGATAAGTGTATCCTTATCCCTGAATTTGATTAACTAAAATAATATAATTTTGGTACAAAATTTTTCTTAAACCATGAAAAGTTTTCTGCCGCATCAATAGATGTCGAATTAACATTTTTCTGTAGACCTTCATCCTTTTCAGAAGATGAGCTAAATATTCGAAGACGTCTTTTCCGTTACTCATACGATGGAACTGACTCTTCGGTTTCTGAAGCTACCAAAGAAGGTTTGATTATGTTTGTTCTAACATCAAACCTATTGCGTTCATATTTACCGCTTGTGTCACTGCTTATTTTTAATATCTTGGTCTTCTTATAGAGCTCCTCGGAATCCGAAGACGAATTCTACATCCTTTTTCTTTCAAATATTTTGGTTTCAACTGTTTCAATTTCATGTTCATAGTCCATGTCACTACCACTTTTACTGAAGTATTCAAGCTCATTCTTAGACATTTTAGGGGTAATTAAAAATGAAGGTTTAAAACGCAAAGAACAAATTTCGAGAAAGTAGCAGCATTTAACCTCAAAAGTCTTTGGTAGCGATATGTTAACTAATGCACAATGACTGCACACACAAATTTAATGAACAATACTGATAAACGATTGTACAAAAGCACATTTAAACGCTATTGTCTTTTTATATCTCTGTAGGCTTACAAGCACCAGTTACATATATCTGTTCATAGATTTCTATTTCCCAAATTGAATGATTTTGTGAGAACCCACATATGCGTTCATAACCGAAATCGAATGGTTATGCAAGAACGCATATAGAGGTTCATAGAGGTTCATAGCGCTTAAGGGGTTAAAAGCACAGAAGATACTTGAGGTGAAAATGTCAGGCGATTCACCCTGTATAGAACATTCCTCATTGACTCCCTCGCGCGCACCATCGTTCGCGATCACAAATACCCCGAGGCGCATCATGGCACGCCCATGTATACGCCTTAAAGCGTCAACAGTATGGTTCACGCGGATAGGAATGGCAAAAAACGAGGCGATAACAGCTCGAGATTAGCCGAGATAGAGAAAAGTCGGCGCGGAGGATGACGGCACTCGGATGAAACTTTAACCACGGACCCTCGAAGGTGGAGAGCGGGGAGAAGAAAGCGAGGCCGGAAAAGGGGGAGGCAGTGGTAGAGAAATGACGACGAGTGGCAATGGGAACGCGAAGGAACAGCTGGTAGGAGGAACTAATTAGCGGTGGCGCGTGACACTTTGCGGCGGCGCGGCTGAAAAAAAGAGCATCGAGTTGAAGCTGCCGAGCCTCTGAATGCCGAGACGAGGGAACACGTTTTTGCGTTTGAAACGGGTTAAAACGAAACCACGGATTCACCTGCTTCCACCCCTGCTTGTAACCGTCCTCTGGTCTCTGGATGTCCACGAATCCATGATCCTGAGATCCGGCAGAAAACCCGTTTCGAGGGTTCGAGGGACGAGTCGAAGAAGAAGAAGGAGTCCGTTTTCACTCGCGGGTCTCGAACAGGAAGAAACCATCCGGCTCGAGAGGAAACAGGACAAAAAACGAAGCGGCAAGGAGTAAAAGGTTGAGGGAGAGAGGAGAAGAGAGGAGTCCAGAGGTGCTCGAGGACGAAGCCGAGTTTGCGTAAGGGGGTTTAGGTAAATTGAAAATGGAATTAAATTCCCTTGGCACTGCTCGAGAGGATACACACGGTACACCCAGGAAGTCGAGAGGAAAGATGCACTCGTTGCTTTTTTTGTTCTTTCTTTCGTTTCTCCGCGCTCCACCCCCTATCTCGCAGACCTCTTCTTCCTTCCTCCTCCAAAACCGGCCATCCTCCACCCCCTTTCCTGCCCTTTCCTTCTCCAGCCCTGCTCCTCTCACTCTTCACGTTTTTGAATTCGTCTGCAAACGCGAGTCGAGTGTCTGAACGACGACAGCTCTCACCCACGCCATCGGTATCTTCTACTGTCCCTCTTCTTCCTTGTCCCCTTTCTCTGCCCTCGCCCCTCGCGCCGCCCTTACGACGGCTGGTGTAAATGGGCGTGCGACGCCGAGTCGTGTTCTTTCTCAGGCAAATATTCTCGGGTAAATATATATATACGTAAATATATATATATATATATGTATATAGCCGTTGTGTACGCTTTTAGCCGACTACGATAGAAAACACCGAGGAAATCGACATAATGTTATCGCAGCTGTACACTCGAGCGGCCTTAAATCGAGACGCAGCAGCGACAGATGGAAATTGACGGGTACCCGTCGTCTCAAGACGAAACCGTAACTTGCCGAAACCTTGCCGATGTTGGATCATCGTCAGAGGATAGGGAGACTTTTGTTCACATGAGCAGAGAAGAAACTGATCAGACATGAGCAAATGAAATGAACACGATCAGTCTCCGGATATTTACCCTCATCCTACAGTCCGCGACAATAGAATAGCACACCTTCTAATTTTCGTAGTATTTTAAAAATAGAACAGAAATGAGAGCATTTAATCCATACGCTTCTTAAGTTACTTCTTATATATCCATCTTAGTGACTTTGACACGTAAACACTGCCCCTAAATTCTTAAAATCGTTGTTTTGGTAGATTTCATGGAAACGTAATCCGACAAAATAATAGCACACATGCTACACTCTCACTTCTCAGTTGAATACGAGCAAAGGAAGGTGGCTAAGTATTTGATATATAGTGTGGTGAATTATTGCGGAAAATTTCTAAAAAAATGGGTCGTGGAAAGAAGTTAACAGATAGTGAAATGAAAACAATTATGACACTATCTAAAGAAAATGTTTCTATTTCAAAAATTGCGAAAGTAATTCATAGAAGCCGGAAGGTTGTCATGAATTATTTGAAAAACCCCGAGAAATACGGTAATACAAAATGACCTGGACGACCTGCGGCACTATCAGCACGAGAGAAACGTGCTATTCTAAGGGCAGCATCGAATGTACCAATGACTACCAGGCAGATTGCTGAAGCAGCAGGTGTACAAACAGACGTCAGAAATGTGCAACGTGTCCTGCAAAGATCTAAGCACCTGCAGCGAAGGAAGCTTAAAAAAAAACCGCCTCTAACCGAAGCGCATAAGAAGGCAAGGCTGCAGTTCGCGGAGCAACATGTTCACTGGAAGAAGAAGTGGAGAAAAGTCATGTTCACCGACGAAAAGAAGTTTAATCTCGATGGACCTGACGGGTGGAGTTATTATTACCACGACTTACGTAAAGAAAAAATGTTTTCGATGCGTCGCCAGATGGGTGGCGGAGGAGTCATGGTGTGGGCCGGTATCGGCTACCATGGAAAGACGGATATTAATTTTATCAGTAGAAAAATGAACAGCGTGAAATATCTAATGTTAATCCGTCAACAAATAACCATACACGCAACCAGAATTTCCAGGGAAAAACACATATTTCAGCAGGATAATGCAGCGGTTCACACCGTAAAGGTTGTGAAAGCATTCTTCGAGACGGAAAATATTCAAGTCTTGCAATGGCCAACTCGTTCCCCTGACTTGAATATTATAGAAAACTGTTGGGGAGACCTTGCTAGAGTAGTTTATGCTAAAGGGAAACAGTTTAATAACGTAAACGAATTAAAAGAGTGCATTGCACTCGAATGGGAACGAATGAAGCAGAAAAGGATTAAAAAATTATTCAAGTCGATTCCAAAGCGAATAATTTCGGTTATAAAAAACTCTGGAGGATCTACAAAATATTAAATATTGAGTTCCCTTCGTATGTATGCATAAATGTTAATTAATTGCAATAATGTGCTATTATTTTGTCGCACCGGTTTATCAAGATATATACATTTTTGCAGATGAAACAAAAAGGACCATCCTTGTATATAGAAACTTAGCGCTATTTTGTGTTCAACACTTATGTGTACCTGTCTACATATTCAAAATTATATTTTTATACTTTAATAAATATGAATTAACAAATTTTACGGGGTGTGCTATTCTATTGTCGCGGACTGTACAACATACAGCGAACCACGAAAGTATTCGAACGGTTTCAAATTAAGTGTTTCAGGCTTTAAAAATGTACTTGTTTTACGAATTTTATGATACTTTTACCGAAATAGTAAGTTGTATGTTGTTAGAAAATAAACATGTAGGTACTAAAGCAGCTCTACCTCATACACTCACCACTAGGTGGACAAAGGGACGATTTTCCCGCTAGTAGCTAATCCGTCTCTGATTCATATAGTACTCAACTTGCGCTGGGTACTAACAAAAAATAGTCAAATCAGACTCGTCAACTGCTCCCCTCCACGAAAATCTTTAGTAAAAAGCGAAAGGTTTAATGACCGTCCTTAACCGTCTTCCGATATCCCAGCGTCTAAGGCAGGGCCTGTTAGGTAGCCTTCTTCTCCTTCTCCCTTCCTTTTCTGGCCTCACTTTATATCTTCAGCCGCCGCCACAGTACATTTATACCGGGTGGGTCACGAGAAATAGCTCTATTAGGATTAGAGATAGAAGAAAATATTACAGACAAAAGTTATACTGTTAAAGGAGGCAAATATGGTAATATAAAAAAATGTTCCAATTGTAATCGTTTCAACGTCTTCTGAAGGTCACCAATGATTTTCAAATAGCACCATATATTTTTGACTTTATAGTGTTGTAGCTGATGTCAAGACGAGTTCAATGACCTACAAATGACCTTCTAGGTACGGTTGAATTTTGCGCGGGGCTGTTTCTCTATACGGTAAAATACATTGGAATCAAGTTTTTAATATTGAAATTATAATTTCTCTTAAAGATATGATGCGCATACTTTAAGTTTAATAATTTACTTTAACAATTAATGATACAATTAAGTGTGGTCAAGCCAGTATAGTGACGCATCGTAATATAAGATGACACTATAGCCACGCATTGCATCTACGAGGTTAATTATTAAGGTTGTTAAGACAAGGAAGTCTAAACATATTAGACCGTTCACATTTTACCTGCCGACACCCGTCGCCGAGCCTACGTCACCACTGACCGGGAAAACCCGCACTCCCACTACCCTTAACGCTCCAAACAAAGGACGAAAATCCAGCACCGCCATTGGCCAATACTTGGTCACGAAAGTAGTACATAAGCAGCCAATGTATTGATACAAATTAGATTCGATCAAACAGCTCATGCTGAAACTTGTACAGTACAGAAACGCAGAATAAACTTTAACCAAAACCTACAAGTTCATTGTCTCTCACGAGTTAAAGTCATTCGGTCGCACACAAGTGAGTGGTCCTTCGAAGTCAGTAGGCACTAAGTGCAATATTCAGAGGATTCGTTCAATACAGTGAGTGAAGCCTTAACAAAGGTGTTTAAATAAACTCAATTATTTACTTTAACTTTCGATCCCCAATAATTACGTATTCTTAGTATTAGTATAAGTATTCTATACTATAAGTATATTATAAGTATTCTAATTACACGTGTAACATTCGAAGACGCTTGAAAACGTATGTTGCACCTTGCAAACGTCGTTGTATACTAGTCTTAAAATTTTCAGTGATATTTGTTTCAATACTATCTCACACTTCCACGATTTGATTTACAACGCTTCTTTTGAGTTTATCAAATATTTGCATAATCGTTTTCCAATTTCTCCCCACAATTGCTGAATAGGATTCAGGTTTGCATTTTGCGGAGATGTTTCCAAACTGTGATGTATATCATGTATAATCGAATGTTTGCAATATGAATGGTATGTTTTGATCATTGTTCTGTTGGAAATATAAATTGAGCAATAAACGCACGAATTTATGGGACGAGCTAACAGTTGGGATGAATAGTGAATTAGTGGACACACCACGTGCAAACCGGCCATAGTCTGTAGGATTGAAAAATCCACCACAGACCGAAACAGGTTGAGTAGCAAAATGCTTTTAAATCGTCTTGTAAAATTCATAAAATCTAACATAAGACTATTTGTTCGTCATTGATGCAGATAATTATAATATTTAAATATTCCTTTCAAGTCGATTTATAGAAAACGTTTTCTTTCCTCAGACATGAGTCTTTGTATTAAAAAACCTTAGATATTACCAGAAATTTCATTTAAATAATAAGTACAACGTGTGTATTTTTACGTTAGTTAGTTATGTTTTCAAAATGAGAAGTAATGGTTTTACAATGCATCGTTCTTATATTCAATTTTCTGATGTAGAATATATTCAGACTGTAGCGGTGCCAATTGCAACGGTGAGTCGCTTCTCTCGGGCCCCACGTTGGGCGCCAATTGTAGCGGTGGGTCGCTTCTCTCGGGTCCTACGTTGGCCGTCGAGGGTAAGCGTACGGCCGCGCTTGGTTGTTGTCGGTGGTAGAGGCACGGCTAGGGTGTGGGTGGAGTGGTGGACTTCGGAGGAGGTTCCGGTTTTGGGAAAAGGATGGCTCCCGCCAGGAAGGGGTTTTGGCGTGATCGAGTCAGATAGCCTGATACACAAACGGTCCGGCGGGTCTGATCGAGAGATCGAGTCAGATGGCCTGATACACGCAAGGTCCGGCGGGTCTGGTCGAGTAGGTGCCAAATGCCTAACTCCGCTTTTTGGGCAGTTTTTGCCTGTATTTATACTAGTCTCACGATGCCTTCGACCAATCGGGGGTGCGTATGAGCGAGCGCGAGTAGGGGTTTTATGGCCGTACCTGCGAGCGCTCGGCGCGCGGTGAACGCGAGTTTCGTACGCCTTACTGACTATCTGTACAGAAATATTTTTTACACGTATTCGCTGTTTTAAATAATATTTTAAATCGCATTCGCGCTACAAGACCTTATTAGACATGTTGATACGTATTGCAGTTTGGATTACACTATGGTCGAGTTTAGACGTTGCCATTTCTGGAATCCATTAATATGGTTTTTACGAGGTTATTAGTTTACGATTTAAGTACAGCTAGAAAGTATGAGCCAATACTTCTGGAAAAATCAGCCTCGTTCAACAACATTCAATTGAACTCTTCATACCGATTGAACACGAACATTTTTACAGTTAAACATTGCATAATTTATCATTAAATATTTGTGTAATTGTGTATTTGTAATGTGTAAATTGTATATATATACAGGGTGGGGCAGTAACTATTAGCACCTCAGATATCTTCGAAACTATAAGTTTCACAGAAATATTTACTAAAGTAAACTGCACAGTACGAAGGGCGCTATTCGGTGGCGATAATGGTTTTTTTGCAGGTGGAGGTACTTCGGACATTTGAAGGTCACATCCATTTTTTTAAATGGATCGGTATGTTTTTGCTTCCGTATCACGATAGAGGATCTTAAAACGAGTTTAACGACCTCTTACACAAGGTCATTGAAGGTCATAGAAAGTAGAGAAATATCGAAGAGCAGGTTGATATGCTTCTTATTTATGGCGAATGCCAACAAAATTCTGTAAGGGCGAAAAACTTGTATGCTGAACGATATCCACATCGGTCTCACCCTTCGCGTTAAACATTTAAAAATGTGTGTGATAAACTTAGGCAAACCGGTAGTTTAAGTGTTCGTAAAAGTGAACTCCAGAAACGAGTAATTAACGAAGAAATGGAAATCAGTGTGCTTCGCAAGTGTGTCTAGAAATCCTCATATGAGTTCGCGACAAATTGAACGCGAATCTGGCATTAGTAGGAGGAGCGTACTTCGCATTTTGCACTGTCTCGAATTTCATCCGTATCACGTTAGTCTTCACCAAGAATTGCATGGGAACGACTTCATGAATCACGTTGAGTTTTGTCGATAGGCTATACGTCAGATTCAAAACAATGAGCTTTTTTTTAATACCGTCTTATTTACTGATGAAGCAACATTCACAAATCACGCGAATGTTAATTTGCATAACATGCATTTATGGGCAGCGGAAAATCCACATTGGCTGCGACAGGTTGAACATCAAAAACAATGGTTTGTGAATGTATGGTGCGGTATCATAGGTGATAAAATTATTGGTCCTTATTTTATCAATGGAAATTTGAATGGCAACGTCTATGCTAATTTTATTAAGGATACATTGGGTCTTTTGCTAGAAGAGTTACCCTTATTTACGCGACAAACCATGTGGTATCAACATGATGGATGTCCAGCACATTATTCATTGATTGCGCAAAGGGAACTCGATGAAAAATTTCGAAATCGTTGGATTGGACGCGGCGGTCCAATATCGTTGCCAGCTCGTTCACCAGACATAACACCTTTAGATTTCTTTCTGTGGATAACACTGAAAGAGAAAGTGTACAAAGAAGTACCAACTACATCTCACGATATGCAACAGCGAATTATTGCAGCCTGTGCATCAATAAGTTCTGACGCTGTAAGACATGCAAGTCAATCAATCGTAAAAAGAATCCAACGGTGCATTGACAGTGATGGTCATCATTTAGAACACCTACTATAAACATGTTTCATTTAGTACCAAAACCGTAAGTATTATCGCCTTTCTCTACTTTCTATGACCTTCAATGACCTTGTGTAATAGGTCGTTGAACTCGTTTTAAGATCCTCTATCGTGATACGAAAGCAAAAACATACCGATCCATTTAAAAAAATTGATTTGACCTTCAAATGTCCGAAATACCTCCACCTGCAAAAAGCCATTATCGCCACCGAATAGAGCCATTCGTACTGTGCAATTTACCTTAGCAAATATTTCTGTGAAACTTATAGTTTCGAAGATATCTGAGGTGGTAATAGTTACTGCCCCACCCTGTATACTGTATACATCAAGACAAGTAGCTGTTTTCTTGTATTTAAACGAATAACTATGCCCATCAATTTTGTCGCTTAGTGTGATCGATCTTATAACCCGAGACGTTTTTTAGAATCACGTAATTTGGCGGTGGTTGCAGACGCGACTCACTTTCATAAATATTTATTAAACTCTAATAATTTTATCCTCTGTCTGAATAATAATTTTATAAGAAATTATTGCGAAACAATAAATTTTGGCTCATTTTAAAGCTGGAAACCTCTCGCTTCATACATAGACGCGTTGTTTCTCGGAAATGCTATTCACTCAAACGTCCATGAAAATTTTGAAAAATTCTTTTCGTAGAATCTTTACAACCCGAAAGACTTTTTATAATCGCGGAGTATGATATCGGGTGAACCGCGAGTCACCTTCTATGTAAGTAAATTAAATGTTGTTACTGTTGTAAAACAATATATTGTTACGCGTTTTGTGTTCTTTGTGCGACGAACGACGCGGCATCTAGTTTATTTATTATTATTTAATTAGAAATCAGTAACTATGTACAGCAAAAACACAACTTGGATTAATGTGATCGAATTCGCTATGTAATCTGTTCAACAGGCAAACTTCGACTGCTTTCGATTGTCTGACGGTACAACAGTTCCGTGACAACCCCTATCTTCTTTTATTTTCTTAACCCTTTTAGTGCCAACAGTGATATATCGTTGCGTATCCGATGGCGCCTTACTATTCGCATTGTGAGCAAACTCTATCACAAAATAAATTTCTAAAACGTTATAAATGGTTTAATTTCATTACAAAAGAATTTAAAAAATTGTTTTTATGTTTAACTTGTTAGAAAATAAAGTTTTTTCTATGAAGATTCTAGGATAAGTACCGTGGGATCTCAAACCTTAGCAAATTCGTTAAATTGGCCTGGTATTCTTCGAATAGGTACCATACTTTCGCTCGGCGCTAAAAGGGTTAAGGGTTGTTCACCATGAAGTAATTCTTCATTATGGAGACTCCATATAAACAACCGCCATAACAATATACTGGCCAATGCCAATGCTTGATAGTATCAATGATAAGTTTCATATAAATCGGTAAGTGTATTCAAGTATTTTCGATAAGTACCCAAATGAGAACTGTTTTTCTTCGCGATGTTTTACCATTCGATATTGAAGAATATCTTTCGCAGCATATCTTGCTGGCGCAAGCAACGATAAAACGAAGCTTGATCCGTCGTCACTCTTGTAAACCAGGATACGAAGAAGGAGACTCGTGATGGCTAGGACAGAGAGCTTGTAAATTTTTTTACACCACCGAGAATCACGACGGTGAGGAGTTTCGCCGTTGCCGCAGAAATCCGAACGCGCTTCACGGCAAGTTGCTCACGGCGCGTTACCTGAGACTCCAGGGACGCATTCGCAGGATTGCCATCTCGTTGAAAAGTTATAGGGTTACTCGTAAAATTCAAATCTCACGAAGGCAAGAGTAAATCACGCGCATCTACGCAACGAGCCGTCGTAATACTTCAAACTTCGACATCCTGCATTGAATATTTATCGGTGATAGAACAGAACGTAAACCGCAAATGTGGTGTAAACGTAACTTTGTGTCCTGCTATTAGCCACTTTTCAATGAGGAAGAAACACATAAACAAGCGTGATATCTTTAATTCCTTAACGACGCGTGTACAAGTTTGGATGTGCGAGAAGTGACTGTAAGTTCGCGATCCATGTTACATGTACAGTACCGGACATAAATTTAAGACGATGATACGCGATTTCGATTATACGCGTAATATACAAGTACTGTCTTTCTATTCTGTTTGATATTTCAAAGTAAGACAGGTATATGTTTCATCTCCTTCATCTCAATGTTGTGATCGTCAAATGTAAACAATGTAGAACTTTCAGTCGTTTGTTTCCTCTGAACGTTTGTGAGCAGCAGACATTAGTTTAAGACGATCTGTCTAACAAGCAACATCTATTACGTTCTTTCTATAATTTGCTATATAAATTTTGAAATCGGAGTCAGGCATACCTTTCGTTGCTTGAAGCTTATATACAGGGCAGAAAAGTATGGGTAAATCTCGGAGTTTGCTACCAAACGAAAGAGAGCAAATTGGAAGACTACGAAAAGAAAAAATGACATTTTCCAAAATAGCAAGTCTTGTAAATAAATCAGAAACGGCTTGTAAGCAAGCGTGGTACACATTTTTAAAGACTGGTCAATATTCTGATCGATCAAGAAGCGGAAGACCTCGGAAAACAACTGCGAAACTGGATCGTCGGATTCACCGCTTATGCGAAAAGGACCGCTTTCGTTCTGCAAGTGATATTGCAGTTGAAATAAACACGAACAGTGACACAAACATTAGTGCTAGAACTGTTAGAAGACGTTTGGAAAACTTCCATTTAAGAGGACGAAGACCCCGGAAGAAACCAATGCTTAGTTCCAAAAATCGGAAAATGCGACTTGCGTTTGCTAAAGCTCACGAACATTGGACGAGTCAAGATTGACAAAAAATACTATTTTCAGACGAATCAAAATTTAATCGTGTTGCTTCTGATGGGTTACAATATGTAAGACTCCGAATTGGTGAAGATTTGAAACCACAATGCGTTTTAGCCACAATTAAACACGGGGGTGGTAGCGTTATGGTGTGGGCGTGTTTCTCTCGCAACGGCCCTGGACCAATACATCGTATAGATGGAATTATGGACCGTTTCCAGTATATAATCGTGTTGAAGAATACCATGTTACCATATGCACACAATAATATGACGCATAGTTTCATATTCCAACAGGATAATGATCCAAAACAAACAGTCCGAGCTGTGAAAAATTTTTTTCGTGAAGAAAATATTAACGTACTATCGTGGCCTTCGCAGTCAACAGACTTAAATCCAATTGAAAACTTATGGAGTATAGTAAAGAAAAGTGTGGCAAATTATAAACAAAAAATCTTAATGAACTTTACTCTGTAATACAAACGGCTTGGAATAACATTCCTGTTGAAAAATGTAAAAAATTAGTAGATTCGATGCCGAAAAGATGTGCAGAGGTGATAAAAAATAATGGATTTCGGACAAATTATTAAACTAAAACAAATATTTCACACATTTTTCGAATAAAATGTTTCTTTTATACATAGTCTTAAACTTTTGACCATGAAAATATAATATAGATTTGTTTTTCTTTTGCATATTATTACTATTATGCTCAGAAACATAATAAAAATTTTTGTTGTCAATATGTAAACAAACTATTCATCTATTACTACCAAAATAAAACCACTGTATTTATGTTTTTCATGTCAATGGAATTATTACGTCCTTCTTTTCTTTTCGTCTTAAACTTTTGTCCGCTACTGTAGATCATTGGAAATAAGTCACAGTGTAGAAGCTCGCCTCTTTAAACTTTTGCGCCTGACTGTTTCTGTGTATGTCAGAGCACATTCGAACGAAGCTTTTGATAACTGAATTATAATTTTTCTTCAAGATATGATGCATATACTATAACTTTAATCATTTATATTAATAGTTAATAATACAATTGTAGCGACATATTTTAAAGACGCTAGCCCTCTAGACAATAGACTAAACTGAGGAATATAATTGGCTAACATGGGAACATATTCAGATGCGAAAATCCAATTTTTTATCGGCAAGCATCCACTTTGAAGGGGTGAAAACTGCCCTCAAAGTTGGGGTATTTTTGAGATGTCTCGGAAACGCAAGGTCGAAAAATTTGAATTTTTTTTTAAATTGTGTGTTTTTCAATGGGAAATGTAGTCGCGCAAGAAAATTTTAACAATAAACCTACCGACATTTCATGTATACCTAATCCTACCGTGAGCGGTCAAATGACCGCTTCAAAAACACATACATATGTATCTTAATATAGGAAGAGATTTTAGCCAATTGGATAGTAAACAAAACATTTTTCTGGTGCCACAATAAAAACCCGCTCCCCGTTTTTCTATTTAGAATGTTTTAATTACCTTTCTGCATTTTCAGCACATTTTTTACAAATTACAGCATTTTGTATTGCACATTTTCCACATACGTATTTTTTACATTTTATACAAATTTTGTTAGTCTTATTGACTTTACAATATCTTATTTGACAATATTTCCGTCCAGAAGAATCGGTAGCTGTGTTTGTTATTGTTTTTGATGAACATTCTTTGCTTAGCTGTCTCTCCTTCTGATATTCGGTCCCAAGCTCTTCTGCCAATTGAAATAAAAATTCTTGCCTCGATATTTCTTCATCCATCGTTTCTTTATATAAAATACAAGCATTTATCCTGGCTAAATCTAATATATTGAAAAATACCTGTAAAGGCCATGTTTGAAATTTATATTTTACACTATATTTTCTGGCCATTTGATCGGTTACATCTACACCGAATTTTGTGCTATTGTAAAATATAATTGTCTCTGGTATACGAGTGTCACTTTTTTCAATTTCAACGGATGAATGCATTGAACTAAGTATCAATACTTTTCTATTGGGTTTAGCATTATAAATTGAAAGAATAAAATCATTCGATTTGTATAATATTGTTGAGAAGCGTGTCATACTATCGTTTGCCTGTCTCGTTAATTTTGGTAGCTCTCTTTTATTTCTGCGGATAGTTCCAACAAGTGTAGTTTTTTTGCTAGAAGTTTACTCGCTATTGACGCGCTTATAAAAAAATTGTCAGCTGTTATATTTCTCCCATGGCCCGTATATGGTTCTGCTAATTTCAAAGTTACAATTATTATTCTGCTGTATCATTATCAATATCGGAAACTTCTTGGTCATCTTCCGAACAATCCTCGTCGATATTATTTATTTTGTCTAATAAATTTATATTCCTCGAATGTCTTGACATTTTTGGAGATGAATATACAAATGATAAAGTAAAAACTAAAATATAAAAATATAAATCAAACGGGGAAAAACATTGAGACCAGAAATAAAAAAAAACAATTGTAAATCATACCACAAAATATTGTTGGCTCTGTTGACTTTGTCGAAACTATCACTTATACCACGTAATAATTTTTATTATACACTATGAAATGTTGATGCTCTCTGATTGGATCGCAAGACCGTACTGTCGTACAAAGAACGCTATGCATTTGTTCCAATCGCGCGTTTGCCTACACTGTAGATCCACAATTACATTATAGACTCGTAAAACAATTTCAGGAGTGCGCTTTCCGAAGAATATAGTCGTAAATAACATGAATTTTTCAAATAGTCAAATGACCATTCGTGGTAGACTAGACATGCTATAAATTTTTTTCGGAAAGTAAACAATAAAGAAAGTTGTGAATATTGAAAAATGGGTTGTATGTATATTATAGGAAAAGTCAATAAGCTACATGGTGATACAGTAACGTTGTATACGAGAAATTCTAAACGAAATTTTAAAAATGGTCATTTGACCGCGCATGGTAGATTTATGGTAGTGTTAACAAAAGTATTTTGTTTAAACAATAAAGCTATAAGCTCCCATAAGTTTCATCAAAATCGGATTTTCGCATCTGAATATATTCCCTTGTAAGATCTGATCACCAAAACTACTATATAAACCAGCAATGTAACGAACAAAATCAGATCCGATTAGAAAACCACGCAGATACTTGTAACAACTTCAACTTTCACGCGCAATCTCGAGAATGAACTTCCATTAAAAACAAAGTTTGTCGGGTTTCACTTTCAATTCAACTTCTCATTAATTTGAGTTGGAAGAAGTATGTACTTCCTCGAGATGTATTACTTGAGCGACCGCACTCCTTAACGATGAACGGTCGCTTCAACACATAGTATCACAAAATTATAGGAGTAACAATCAAACATTATGTTAAGACGTCAACGTCGACTTGAAACAATTGTAGAGGCGTTTACGACACGGGCAACCGAATTCCGCCATTTTTCAGAAATTTCTACAAATGGCAATTTCGGCCATCTTCTAATTTATTCTGGAATCAGGACACTTCAAATTAAGATGTTCGCATACGGTTCCTTTGCGAGGACGTACTAAGGTTTTCGGGTCCTCGCTCGATAGGGATAGACATGCCATAAACATCCAGCTGTGCCACAAAAGCTGGTAGGGATTATAAGCGCAGCACCACCCTTAGGCCCGGGTTCTGTCGACAATCGGATGGGACAGTTTGGCCTCACTTGAGGAAAATGGGTGGATATCTTACGCTGAAGGCAGCTGCCCACGAATTTCCCAAAGTTCGTCATAGGATAATGATGTTATCGCCCACGAACTGGTCCACGTATATACTGTGTGGATTTCCGGATGAACCGTCTATTTAACTATTTTACTGCTATCCTGTTTTACCGTTTGTCTTTCAACCTGTACCTTTACACGTCTTGTCAGAATTTTGTATATTCAGTTCCGCATTGAGATTTTATTAATGTTCTTTTTTTTCCAAATACTAAGTGTCGTTGGTTTACCTGTACTTGAAGAGCGTACACTGAGTGACGCTACAAACTACCAGGGCTGTAAATATGAAATTTGCCCATACATGGCGCTAGTTATCAATGCAGTTACCGTCCAACCGTGTCATTGCCGCTATTTACTTGTTTCCACATCTGATAAAGATTTTCAACTCACAACCATACAAGTTTCATACAATAGCATAGTCTTTAATTGCGTTGAACATGTCGAATTTTGTACCTGGAAACTACGATTTGCGGACAGCATTGATTTTCTGTTAACATTTGAAGAAAACAATTGTAAAATTACACAGCATACTTGTCGAAGCATGCGGAGAGCGTGCTCTTGGTAAATCACGGTACTTTGAACGGTTTAAAAAATTCAAAAGTGGCGATTATGACGTGAGAAACGAAGAACGTGGAAGACCACCGAAAAAGTTGGAAAACAGCGAATTGCAAGCATCGTTAGATAAGGATGACGCTCAAACGCGACAACTCGCGGACAAATTATTAGGTCAATCGGAAAGTTCTGTCCATCTAGCGTCGAGTAGCCGTAGCTCGAACTGTGGGTAACTATAACCTCTAAAGTAAGGCTAACTTTTTAGTTTGAACATCTGTTAATAAAACTCAGTACACAACAATTTACGCTTGCATCAATAACTTCGTTTTTTTCTACATTGAAGATGTCGGAATTTGAGCCGAATAAGCGTCATTTGCGCGAAGTGTTAGTCTTTTGTTTTAATTGGAAGAAAACGGCAGCTGAAGCTCATTGAATGATTCTAGACGTTTATGGCGATAATACTGTTTCCGATAAAACATGTGGAGAGTGGTTTCGACGTATTAAAAATGATGATTTTTCTTCGGAGGACAAAGAGGGTTCTGAACGGACACGAGTATTCGAAGACGAAGAATTGCAGACATTGGTGGATGAAGATCCATGTCAAACGCAAAAACAAATTGCAGAAGCGTTAAATTGTGCTCAATCTGTCATTTCCGACCGTTTAAAAGCTTTAGGGAAGGTCTATAAGGAAGGAAAGTGGGTCCCATATGAACTCAAGCCAAGAGACATTGAAAGGCGGAAAACCATCTGCGAAATTTTGCTTGCTAGGCAACAAAGAAAGGGGTTTCTCCATCGTCTCATCACTGGGGATGAAAAATGGATTTATTTTGACAATCCTAAAGGTCGAAAAACCATTTGTGATCCTGGCCAACCCTCAACATCGACGCCAAAGCGGAATATCCACGGAAAAAAGGCTTTACTCTGCATTTGGTGGGATCAGGAAGGTGTGGTATACTATGAACTGCTAAAAACTGGTGAAACAGTCACAGGAGATCTCTACCGACAACAAATTATCCGTTTGAGTCGAGCATTGCACGAAAAACGACCACAATATGAAACGAGACAGCGTAAGGTGATTTTGCTGCATGACAATGATCGGCCTCACGTCTCAAAAATTGTCAAGAAAACGATAGAAGCACTTCGCTGGGAAGTGCTACCATATGCGGCTTATTCACCAGACTGTGCCCCATCTGACTACCACTTGTTTCGGTCAATGGCACACGCACTTGCTGAAGAACGTTTTAATTCGTACGAAGATCTCAAAAAATGGATCTCCGCCTGGATAACCTCCAAAGATGAATCATTCTTTCGACGCGGAATTCGCTTGCTGCCCAAAAGATGGGAAAAAGTCATCGCTAACGATGGACAATATTTTGATTAACGTACTTTTTCATTTTCTTTCATGAATAAAGCTTTACTTTTTGTAAAAAAACGGACGGAACTTTCCGATTTACCTAATAAATGTGTTACGAGAAGCCATATCCATACATTTGAAAGCCAAGGAAAATATCCAGAAGGAAAGAAAATGTGATTGAAAAGCAACACAAAGTGAATTTGCTTCATGATAATACACCATCGCACACAGCAAAACCGGTCAAGAAAACGATTGTGGCGTTTAGTTTGGAAATACTTTTGCATGTGGCTTATTTGCATCGATGGGACACGCACTTGCTGAGCAGTGGTTCACATCTTACAAAAATATACGAAAATGGCTCGATAACTGGTTTGTCTCAAAGGAGGAACAAATTTTTTCGTGTGGCATCCAGAAATTGTCAGAGAGATGGGAAATGTATAGCTACCGATGGGCAATACATTGAAGAAAATATTTTGTATCATTTTCATCCAATAAACGTGTATTTTCTATACAATAATTCCGGTTTTATATATACATACGTAGTATGTTAGAGGAACGAAATGATAGCACCTCACGCAATGGCAGCGACACACTTGGCTTCGGATTACCGCACGTCTGATGCGATTTATCTTGGTAGTCTCCTTCATCGTTAACGGATTGTTAGTATTGTGTGTGTTGCGTTTAGATCGCAAACGCGATTGTCGCGGATTACTTGAACTGCATAGGTTGAAACGATGCGCTGGTATTAGCAACGATAGTTTTATTTTATTGATGAATTATGAGTGTTTCGTGGTATAAAGTCTCTTTGACGCTTATCAACGAAGTGTCTCGGCGGTTGTTAGTTTAGAGTGGTTTGACGGTCTAGTTTAGAGTGCAACGTGCGAGTTTTGAATGCGAATGATGTGAAAAAAGTGAAAAGTGTGCTATATTTATACGGTTTTTGGGTACGGCTAACGTACCAATCAGCGTGGATTATACGTTCGGAGTAGCCCGGTCGCAGTTAGCTGCAGGTCGCAGATTGTCGTCGCGTTGGCTTTCAAGGTGTTGCTCGTGGGGAAGGTTTCGGCGGTTTATGACGATAGAAACATGCAAATATTTATTGTTCAGGGACTGAGCAGTGTGTATTGTAGTATTGTACGTATTTTACAATTAATGTAACAAAATGTTTGATTTGAATTCTGAAGTTTGCGTAGAATTTATCAGGTTGATATTTCATGCATATGTAATTGAATTTATATCATCATAATATATTTAACTTATTGTTAATCAGTAAATTGAAAGAACCAATTTTTCACTTAACTTCTGCGCCCTACAATTGAAGCAGTTCATTTTTATTTTATGTAAAGCCTAATGATCAGAAAGTTATCAAACGCAACGATGATACATATTGATGCGTTGTCAGCAATATTTTTCACTACTCTTGCCTGCTACTGAAACAAGTGTGTTTCTAGTGGTATCTACCGTACCGGAAGAAATGCTGATACAAATATTGGAAATATTGGGAATTCTCCTGAAATACTTCGTCGAATGCGGTACAAAAGTTAGACATACATTTATTTTATAACTAAGAATGCGTATTATGTGTGACGGCCAACATTTCGTCTAAAGAATTTTTTGTATCTCTGGGAATAACAAAATGAAGTTACACGAAGCATATGGCGTAACAATAAATTGGAATGTTGCCAAATATTATACAAATTGTCGAAAAATAATAAATTCAAATATAGAACAGAAATTATAGTATTTCAGTAAACTTTGAAATTGCAATATTATTTAATTTTGTAATCAATTATTAATGATGAAAATAATTTTTGTTAATTAGTAGAGTAAATCATACTTTATGCGTTTATAGTAAGTAGCACAAATATGAATAAAAATTGTTATCATGAAGAGTTAGATAAATTTCAAAATTATCTCCTTCATTACATTGTGTAATTAAACAATTTATAACACGTACATTATCATTACGCTGCAGGTTTTATGAATTTATTACAAAAACGAGTTGGTGCAATTTGAAGCAGTAGAAAGACTAAACAAATTTAAAATCATCGATATATTATATTTAACTAATTAAGATTATATAGGAAAAAAATCTTTTACCTACATGGCTATAGTTTGTCGTAATTAATTTCGCATAAAGATCCACAGTATAATTATCATATACAAATACTAATAACATGTGTTCTGATCTACTGAAAACTAGTAAAAGTACTAAAGCTGCACCATGTGTTTTAATCTACTTCAAGAGACTCCAACTACTAATATCATTACTCATATCTTTACATTTAAAGCAATTCCTTAAATTAAAATTTTATAATAATGTACCATCAAATACGTGTGTTTCATAATATTTTCTTCGACCTACTAGATTCTGATGACTATTTTCCTAAATGCGTGTAGCCCATATAACACAGCACTCGTATAAAGCCTTTTGCTCTAACACGGTTAGAAAATTGGGAAAAACCTCGTAAAACCTAGAAGATGATGTGAGGAAGGAAGTGTTGCGTTTAATCAAGCTAGAGTGTTTTCTCAAAATAGAAAGATTGCGTTCTAATAGATAAAAGGAAATAGTGAATTTGGAAGGAGAGTATTGTCTACGATTTGTAAAATTTTAACACATGCATTAATCCTTTTGCACCTCAAATATTAGTTGTATTTTGTTTGTAACAAACCAGTATTGTTTTAATTGTTTTATTTAAGCTATATTTCAAAACACAATCCTCGATTAGTAGTAATTCTAACAAATTTTATGCATATATAGTTACCTACTATTGAATATAGTAAAAATATAGTAAAATACAATAAGGTACACTTATACTGCTTATATAAGTACGGAACAATTAATATTATAAAATAATCTTTTCACACAATTTATTTATAAACTGAAGATTTCATGGTTAATTTTAGTACTGCTCATTTTCATCGAAATAATTATATTAGTTACGAACTGATAAGTGTATTGCATACAGTATTTGCTTTTTAGAACTACTAACATATTTTTTAAATTTTCATTACAAATCCAAATGAAAATGTTGTAGAAAACAAATTTTATTATTTCTTCTGGCGCTTCCGATCAAATGTAATTTTTACAAAGTTCTCATTGAACGTCATCTACAAAACTAATGCTTGTAGGTTTACAGACAAATTGTAGTGGTTTGTTCCATTTATAAAATATTTAAACTGATTTAAAGTGTGTATAGCCAAGTATGTCAGTCAGGGTATGCATCTACATAGAGGTTACCTATGATTAGCATAGTCAGTAAATACGATAATCAACATATTTAATCATTTAAATTGAGTCGAGTGGCAATCTAAATCGAGTCGAGTGGCAATAAGGTTATTAAAAGAGAGCATCCAAATAGAAAAACGTCAACAATCGAAGATAAACATCGACGATCTAACGCACCGGCGGTCCATAGTTTACCGTACTCGAGTAGTTCCCCGTAATTGGGAAATACAAACAGAGAAAATTTGTTTTAACTGGAGACAAACAAAGAATTCAAAGAACATAGCGCAGAAATACAATATTTGTTCGAAGCTGTAAAGGGATTCATTTGTTTTTCTAACCATATGTTAAGATTGATAAATCGAGTGGGGTGGATTGCAACCATTTTGCGTTCAGCAAATGATCGGAGGCATTGATTGACTATGCTGCAAATAGATTTATGTTTAAATAAATACAAACAAATTTGTACCATTTAACCTGATATTTGGAAAACTGAATTTTTCTGATAGTTACACATAAATTTACATTTCATCATCAAATTAGAACTACTGTTTTCAGAATTTGTTAAGAAAGTTTCATATAGCTTTATTTAAATTAAAAGATGTAACGCATCTGCTAAATAATATTATAATAAAAACTTTGGTATTGATCATTTTTTAAATATCCTTTTGAGGCGTGTACCCTTCTGCAAGAAACGCATCAATAATATTATTTAATTTAAAAATATAAAATATAACAATTCAGCCATGATCGCCCATTCTATATAAATCTTTCTAAATACATTTGAGGACAAAATGGGGGCCAAGAGAAATAATAATCTCAAAGCTTTTTATCTACTTTTTGAATAGCAAATATATTTAACAGAAACATCTTAAATTAAATAATTTATTGGAGAAAATATTGTAGGTAATGTCTTCGAAACAATTTCAGATAAAATGAATATAATACAATGATAAATAGTGCAGTAAAATTAGAGTATTTTTGCTATATTATTTGATAATACTCAGAACTCGTTTATTACGTCTGTTATTTAGTAATGAAACTGATAATGTTGTTGGGTAATCATCAACGTTTGTACGACAACTTCAATGAATGTTACCAATACGTTCAAATTTTCTGTTTTAATTCTTAGCGCTCGAGTGGCGACTCTGAAGCGCCACGAAAAATTGGCACACTATTATTTTAAACAATTTTAACATCGCTATCTTTACGTCTAACAGATAGATAAAAATTGAACAGTTATAAGGACGAGTAACAGTACAAAAATGCATATACATACAGTGAAATAATTAATCTAGAATGAAAATATTCTAGGTCAGAAGAAATGTTTTAGTTTTCCAGTTAAAACAGCTTCGAATGCAAAGAGTTAATATTCACGTAATGAAATCCATTGATTATGACAAGACAATTTAGACTAAACGTAGCCTATTGTGACATTATATCTCTCATGTGCAATATTATAACAACCACTATTCGCATATTATAAAATCATTGAAACACGTTCGCATATTTTCTGTAAATCTGTTTGAACTTGAATATAAACTGGGAGTAGACTATAATAACAATTTAGTTTGATTACTTTGCACTTCTGACATGTGGCTTCATTCGTTTCTGAACCTCTGGTATAAATATCTTGAATTCAGACCCTCTCGACTACGAACCACTCCTATAAACTACCCTGATTACAAGTTCTTCTACATTTCGAATCTCTTGACTTCGAGATCCCTGATTTCTGATCCTCCAGTTTTAGACTACCCAACTTTGGAAACCCCTGGTCGTCGACCTCACTGATGTTGAATTTATTTATCTCTTTGATTATAATAATTTTGAATTGTCCTATATTACGATCTAGGGTGTGATTACCTCCTACCAGAGATCGACATAAATAAAATTTAAAAAAGGTTAAGAAACTATCTGTACAAATAAAGATGTGCTGAGATGAAATGTTATTGTCAATAATTATTTAAAAATGTGTTCTTATGATGCAACTACTTAAAATCAGTATGATAAAATTCCTATGTAAACAATCTATTTTAAAATGTATACTGAAAAAAGTTTCCTAGAAGAAATGCAATCATAATTTGAAGTATAAATTACCTATTTAAATATTATAGTTAAATTATACTAACAATGAGTCTATATCGTCGTAGTACTATTCATTCAATAGTATTAGATATTTTCAACGATGATTGAGAACTGTCTCAATATCGCTAAAAAAAAATATCTCCCCCTGTTACAGTAAAATGTTTATTAAAGTATCTTCTAAGAAATCTTTTCTTTATTTATTCCTATTGGAACGTATACTACGATAAAGTTCGTAAAAAAACTTGTATAATTCATACACTTATTTTTAAGAAAATTGCACTACATCATATTCGTCGGAAGTGTACTAATAAAATTCTTAGTAATTATACTATTTTAAAAAGAAGCTTAAAAATTGTTTGTTTTTTTAAATAATCACAGAAGAATTTATTAGATTATGTTACTGCGATTAATTTTTTATTTAAAATCATACTTGTTACTGCAATTAAGAAATTAATAATTGAACAAAGAGATCTATCGAATCGATTCCTATGAAGGCAATTTTATAACTTCAATAATTGTCAAGTAAAACATCCGAAAAGAACCACTTGACCCGACGTGGGAAGTTTATTGTGAAAAATCCATAATTATAACGTTGAAAAACAATCATTCGATGATTTGCATATTTTTCATTTGAAAGTAATTATTGTCCATATGGAGTCTTTCCATTTCAAGCAATTCTTCTACTTTTAGTGCACTGCAATTTACTGCACAAGATACTGTAAATGACACCTCTTGAATAATGTGTATGATATGGAAAAACGTGTTGTGCTATAACCAGTGAGATCTTTGTTAAAATATTTGCTTGTATAACAACGCGAACAGCGAATGAATACTGCAATTGTATCAAAGTATTTTTATTGTACTATTTAGTTACGATTATAGTTTCTCAACGATCGTGTATACTATAAGAATAACGTTTAGCAATCACTATAGAAATAACACTGATACATGTCGATACATGTTCATTTTTGTCCTGTACACTTCCGGGTACCATCCCGTTCCATTTTCGCCTTGAATTACATGAAATGCAGCGACACACTTTCGACAAATAACAGTGTCGAATGACTTACGAGGTCTCTCATTTCAACGGTAACGCCGTTTTTCCCGCGATTTTCCGCATTGCGCGCCAAATTCCTCCACTTTTCATTGCCGATGAATGAGAACTTGACGCCGAGAATTTGAAACTCAATAGGAAGATGGTAGGTATTAATTCACAGCTTTATTGATTTTATTCCGTACACCGCCGAGATATACGACAGATATTAAGCGATCGACTTTATACCAGCTTACAAAAGATCGTGTGCCTTTTCTGCACATATTTGCTGCGGAAAATACCTTGACAATTTTCAAACATTCCTATTTTAGTAGCTGCAAAGACTCCGCGAAATACTTTATCAATGTTTTTTAACCCCTTGCCATATTACAACAAGTCCTACTCGTAATAAAGATTTTGAATAAGGTCTAACAAATATTTCATCCCTTTCTTTTTTAATGAAATCACGTTTTAATCTTCTGCAATCAATATTTAAGCTTTGAAATAAATGTAGCTGTACCAAGAATATATTTCTTCTTTTCTCTTCTGTAATGTTTTAATATCTCTAATGTCTAATATTATCTAATTATCTATTATCTAATATCTCGGTGAAGATATTAGAATAACTGTAGAGTCAAAAGAAATAGTATGCCAAGGGATTAAAAAAACTTCAGTTTATTGTCCTATTTTTAAAAACTTTATTAAGTTTACTAGTTTCGAAAAGGTACCCACTTAATAATTTAAAAACAAGGGGAAACGCAATTTACACATTCCATTCCATTAAATATACATCTGTGAAATTTTTCAAAATTTGTTTATGTGAAACTGAATTTTTAAATATCAGAAAATTTTGAAAATGCAAATTTTATATGATAATTAATATGGTATCACATTCAAATTTTAACAACTTTTATATCTTTTTACGGTTAGTAATATTCTTTTAGATTTTTGGAAAGGAAGAAACATAGCTGAAAAAATTAACAAAAGCGGTATTGACTACTTTTTCGGACACAAAGCAGCATATTTCTGTAACTGATATATTTTGTTTATTAAATGGGTAAATTATTTTATTGAGAATCAGATTTGAATGAAAATCATAGAATGAGAAGATATGTATAGAATGAATATAGCATGCGAGAAGAGAAAATATTTGATGTTGTTGTGTGTATTGAGAGTTTGTTCGAACATTCTGTTTTATTAAATAGTTATTATTTGCAACAAATTATGGCTTATTTCTGCAGTACCGTTTTTTATAAAATTATCACAGGTTAGTTATCAACTTTTATATTATATAGTATGTTATATATTAATTATGTTAACTATTATGTTATGTTATATATTAAGTTTGTTAACCATTCGGATTCGGAAATTTAGAGTCCAACTACTTCTTGAACAATTTTGTTACATATTATCAATCAATACCTGTATTGCGTTCAATGCATGCCACATAGCTCGAATTTTATATTTCTCAAAAACTGTATTTTTGGAACTTGTCAACATATTTCCCATAGCAAGCGTATATCGAATACTGCGAATAAATTAAATCAAATACCGGAGAAGCTTTATAATCCACAACGACGAGACTATTTTCTTCCTTATTAAATTTTCAGGGAAACAACTATGTGCTTGCATAGCATAATTTAAAACGGAATGTCTTCAAGCGAGCAAGTTTATTTCCAACAAAACCTTCTTTTCAGATAATCTGAACGATTTGACTTTGCGCTTGAACAATAATTTGGCATGATATAATCGATTTTGTTCAGTCTGCTCGCTTGTAACAAGTTCCTTCTCGTCTATCGGCGAACGTCGAAGGGATTCAAAATTTCAATAGAAAGTTTGTCCACCGGTTTAGTCGAAAGAAAATTCAAGCTTAAAGAGTCATTCAATTTTCCAAGTTTACTATTCCATTTACTGGATAGCTCTTGACTCTGCAGAGAATACTACTGTTCCTTGCCTAACTATCAATACCAGTTACCTGCTGAAAGGACGAGTCCATCATGGATAAATAAATCCCGTTGGTAATGGCGTCGATAATGTTTCGTTTAACTTGATCGGTATTGTTTCAATGACTGATCGTCGAGTGCGATACAGCTTTTCGATGCTGAAAAATAACTCTTCCATCCGAAAGGTGTATATCATTTTATACTGGTTTCGAAACTCCGATGGCAGCCTTGTAATCAGTTGAATTCGTTCGATTCTCATTGGATAAACTGTCGCAGTGCGAATATTTGAAACGCAGCTGCGAAAACTCTGAACGTTTCATAAACGTGAAAATATTTGTTAACCCCTACACACGCTTAAAAAAGTATAACGGTTCCCCATTATAAATAATGAATTTATGTTTTCCAGAATTTTCTTGAAATAAAACCCTTCGTGCGATCGAGGTCAGGCAAGTTGCTCGGCTACGTACAAACTACGAACCTCATGAACGACATAGGACTTCATTCAGGAAATAACAAATATACCGTTACGCAGAAGAGTAACACTAAACCTACAGAGTATTAAAACTGGCTAGTGTGTACTGTCTTATAAAAATGCCAAAATTTAATTCATTTGGATTATTTACGATTTTTGTTACAATGTATGATTGAATAAAGAGATTTATTGAATCGATTCCTATGAAGGCAATTTTATAATTTCAATAATTGTAAAATAAAATATCTTGTTTTAATCTCTAAAATTAACCCTTTGCACTCGAAACTGTTTTAATTCCAAGGCATTAAATTAAATCCCAAGGCATTTTTTTCTGACCTAGAATATTTTCATTCTAAACGATATATTTCATCTTATGCATACGAAATTTGTTTACTATTACTCGTCCTTGCAACGATTCAATTTTTACGAATTTCTTTGACACAAACATAGCGATGTAAAGATTGTTTTAAACAGTGCTGTAGCTATTTTCAGTGGTGCCTGAGAGTAACCGTTCTCATCCAAAGGGTTAATGTTATTATAGGTGTCTGCAGAATGCAACTCGCTTTGCGAGATATTGATAGTGGAATCTTTGTATGTATTCTTCTGGAAATCACTGTTTAGAATTTTTGAGAGACTCATCAGCAATTACCATCTTATCTTAAAAGGCACAATTTTATAAACGCGTGAAAAGTAATGAAATAATTAATAATTTTACTGTAAAATACTGTTAATTAGTTGGTAAGTAATCAACACTTTTAATTTTTCTTAAATGATACCATAGCAATATTCATGCCTATTGATAAACAATTTTAGTGTTTCGTTTCCGATTAGTAGAAAGATCGGAATCATTTGCAACCTTTGACCAATGTTTGCCAAAACGCCGTCTTAAAAAGTGTACATAATTCATATAATTTTCATTTTCTTATTTATATCACAAATGTGCTTCAAATATCAATAAATATGCGCGCAAAATGCTAATATGACAGATTCAATAGTTTCTTTGAGTAAACGTTTTGTCAACTTTCAGTATCTTCACTTTGTTTTAATATTTATTCTCGCAAAAAATACCATCAATCGACTAAAAAGAAAAAAATGGAGACTTTGTAGCCAACCTAACAGCTACGAGCACAAAGGGTACAAAGTAAATTTAAAAAAATCGATTTTGTCCCAATGAAATGTAAAATTCCTTTTAAAGCGCATTGACCTTTTTTGAAAGCACTTGCAGACGTGACAAAAACTAACAAATCAACGATGAACAGAATCAGCCAGACGACGTTAAATCATGCGTCGGTTACGTGCTTTGCCAGAAACGCAAAATCGCCGTGAAACTCGAGTAAGCTGCATCTGGAGTAATTCCAAGCCTTTCGGATTTCATACGAGACAGTAATTGCCTGAAAGTCGAGTGACTCTTGCTGGGTAGCGAGGTCCAAGAGAAGGAATACGACTGCAAATAATAAATATGTATGTATACCGAGTTTTAATAATCTGCGATGCGACGCACACTGATCGATAAGTACGAAAACTGGGACAAAAATAAAAGAAAATTATTTTAGAAATTAAAAATTGTTGGATAATTTGACATAGTTACATCCAATACGCCTGTCTAATTTTTCTTCAATTTAATTTAATTTCTAACTAAAACAATTATTTTATAAATTTAAAATTATTGTATAATTTGACACAGTTACATCCGATACGCCTGTAGAATTGATTCTCAATAGAAGGATAGCAACAATTTATATAGATAAGTAGATTTGTATAAAATCTACTATAATCTCTTCCTTCTTATTGGATATGCTCTGGTACTTACTACTGGAATTGCAGAATCCAAAAGTAATTGTGGTGTGATGCTACATCTCGACATTTATGGTTTGCAAATTATAAAAAGTTTCGAGTGCGTAATATCCAATAAGTATAAAGAAGCTTGAAAAAATCAATTTTCTAAATAGTAAAATTCAATTTTCGAGAATTGTGAACATGGAAGATCTGTTTCTCAAGATTTGCATATACTTTGGATCACGTTATAATACACTCGCGATTTTCATTGGGAAAAGACATCATGATCGATAGTACCGTTATGTTATTGCTTTAAAGAAATGATTCTTTTATATACGAAGATTAACAGGCGTGTTTAATTCTGTTATACACAGATAAATTAAATTTTCGTGTGATACTGATTTCTGTTCTACTTTTTCGAAAAATCGACCACTGTGCGACGCAGCCCAGGGGGTCGTCGGACGAAGCAAGTGAAAAAATAGCCCGATCCACCCCCGTGCCAAAATCAGAGAAAACGGGGGAATATTTGCGATACCCTCGAAAGCCACTTCGCGCGAAAATACTGCTAATTACATTGGATCTGTGCCAAAGCGTTCGGTCGTAGAAAATATTTTTGAATCGTTCTGCGTGGCTGGCCGCGGTATCGTCGGTATTGAAAATGCGCCTGTAATTCGCGACGGTGCCATAAATCTTGAATCCTACGACGTCTTTTCAAACAGGCAATCTGACATTATTTCTTAAAAAGAGAATTGTTTGTAAACTTTTGTTTATATACCGATTACAATCATGTTAAAAAGTGCTATAAAAATACAGTGAACAACATTTCTATAGAGACAATGTATAGGTTTCAAAATAATTGATAGGAATCAGATCCCTCGTATTCATATGCTACTCAGGATAACAAAATCTGTATTTAAGAGAAAACTATAAAATTAACGCGATTAACTTATGGCCGAGAAAAGGATTCTTTTTATGTAAGGACATGAGTGAACTTTACGTTTTCTGGTACCAGCTAGCATCTCGGAAAACAATCACACGCGCTTTAATTTGCCCATGCCACTTTTGCATTATAGTTTTTCAAGTAATACTTTTCGCACACGACGATACTTAATTCACTAGTTGAGTAGAAGTATTACTAGTTGCGAACCTGAAATTTTACATACAGTCACTCACAAAAATATTCGGACACTTTCCAGCAATCTGAATTTTTTTCAGATAATAGAATCCCGTCTACTCGACAATATGCGAATTAGCTTTTTGTAACAACTGCAATTGATTGGAATGATAAATGAAATAAGAAATTGTTTAGAGATGAAATGTTTTCGAACTTTTTTATCTCAGCTTGTAATCAAAATTGAAACATTATCTTCTGCACATCTCTGTAATTTACATACATGCTAAATATTTGATGTAAATCGGTTATCGTTCTTATGAGTCACAAACAATTAAAAATAGTGTACATCGCAGTTCTTCGCAACATTTGTTTTCATCATGCATGTAAAATAAAAATTGTAAAATTTTCAACATGTATGTACGTTACCGAGATCTACAGAAAGCACTGCTTAGATTTTAGTTGAAAGCTCAGATAAAAAATTTTTAAAGCATTATTTCTCTATTTCTTTTATAATTTCACACAATTTAAATTTATTTAAAGAATTGTCGCATATTGTCTAGTAGGCTAGTTCTTCTATCATCTGAAAAAAAGTTTAAGTTGCTCGGTTCAACTTTGAAGAAGTTATTCCATTTTAAAAGATGTCCGAATATTTTCGTGACTCACTGTACACTATGATGTTATTATTATCATCTATTCACAGAATTATCACACGCTGATCGAAATCAATGAGAAAATAACGACAGCCATCTTTAGTTACAATAGACATTTCCTTAATCTACCCATGCAAGACTGAACATTCGATCGGATAAACAATTAGCCAGTTGATTCAAATCACGTATACCGTGGATTTCAAAGATATTTAAATACTATATGGCGTATCTCTATTAACAAGGAAAAGATGTCCCTTTAGTAGGATATTTTCCCTTCGTCACGAAAAGCCACCGGGTGGCGGTCAAACTCGAGTGCGGATAATAAAGTTAACGATTGCCAGAGCTTCGGTTATCACTGGAAGACATTTCTTAGCTTAAGCGTTTCTTGGAAAGGATTTTTCTCTCCAAATACTTGAAACGCACACAGTTCCTGGTTTTTGCTTTTTGGGAGATATTCCATTGTAGAATAATAATCTCTTTAAGCAAGTACATCGTGAATAACTTTATGGTACGGACAACCATCTGAGAGTTCGCATTTTCTCAATGCGCCCGTTTCTATGTATAGTCGAGCCATTTTCCTTCTTTAGCTGACGGGTCTGTAGCCAACATGTGGCCTTTAATAATATAGTCAATTAAAAATGCAGAATAAAATAAGCTATATCCTATGAAATTAAAGGTGTTCGCCTTTACAATGAGTTCAAATTCGTTGTTATATAAGTATTTTTTACCGAAATCATCATAATATATATTTATTGTTTAGTTCATAATTAGGGTAGTTTGTAGTCTAATTTATAGTTTAGATTCTAGTGTATTTTATAGTTAGTTTAGATTTTAGTTAGCTCAGTTCACTGCTTAGCTTATAGTTTAGACTGCAATTAGTATAGTTTGTAGTTTAGATTATAGTTAATATAACTTACAGTTTAGTTTCTAGTTAAATATAAGTAATTTTTTAAACATTTAGCATTTCTTTAAAACCCAAAAATTTTAGTTAATTAATTGATTTATAATTATATTTGTAATCTTTTTTTACATTCAACTATAAAATTAGTAAGTGAACCTATATTTATTTTGCACAATAATTTGTAATATTGTAATATTGATGAATAAATATTTTAACAGAAATAATATTATTCAAGTACATGTCTTTCAATTCCTATTAGCATTAAGCATTCATTTTTGAAATTACATCGACTAAAAGGATACAGTTTTATATTTTCATCATAAAGGTTTCATACTTAAATTCAAGATTACAGATTTTATGCATTTCTGGTATTAGTAATCTTATAGTAGATAATAAAATAAATAATTTGATCGACAATCGAAATCCATAATAAAAGAAATGAGATTGAATTTCGTCATAGTTTTAATAAATTGATTCATAAGAACGCGTAATCAAATTACTATATCTAACGAAAAAGAGTTAATTTCTTTAAAAGGCACAAGAAGACTACAGTAACAGTCACGTGACTACACAATTAACAATGTCGAAGGATAAGTAATATTATGAAGTTTATAAAATCCTCTTTAATCACGAGTCTACCCTGCTACAGATAAAATAACCTGTTCAGTGAATATTTAAGCCGCAAATGTTTAAATTAAATATCCAGAAATAGTGATTTAATTTCCTAAATGCTATTTCGGGAAGCGAGCAATTTCAGTAATACGATCATACCCTTCGGAGCATAATTTTAGCGATATATTTATTCACTTCTCCAATTACTTAAAGCAACGGTTGCAATCAATATAGAACAGGTGTTCATTTCGGAATAAGACTATCACGAGTTACGCAAGAAATACTCTCGAGGGCAACTCTTAAAGGTTAAGAGCGAAAAAACATTGGGTAAAGCGTTCATTCATTGGTACAGCATCCACAAAGAACTCAACAGGGAATGAACAAGCAAGTTTTTCTATCGGAACGCTTTATTTGCGGATAGGAGATGTTTGAAAGCTATGCTGCAGTATAAAATACGCACAAAAAGAGTAAGCTAATCTAGAAATCATTGTAAAGAAAAATATGCTGACGCGTGCCAGCGAGTTGTTCGTTCGTTAGCAATCATTACGTTCGCTCATACTATACGTAAACACTTGAAAAAATCAATGAATTCTTAGATGTTCCTTATTTATATAGTATTTTTTGTTAGTTTTCGGAGCACTAAAAGCGACTGTTTTATGCAGCTTTATAAAAATATCGAAAATGCGTGTATTGAAAATTTTACCTCTCTTTTAACAACATATAAGCCCATACAAAAAAAAATAGAATTATTTTCTAGAGATAGATTTTTACAATCCTAATATTCGCAAATTCAAAATATTTTGAGCACGCCACATCTCAAAATATATGTGTGATAAAAAATAAATTGTACCTTGCATATGTTTGAGAGATTTTATCAATTTATTTACTGAAAGCTTGATACTAGACTTTTTATTGGGGTCATAGTAAAATCCCAATTTATTTAGTAATTATAGTAAAAATAAACTTTATTATAACGTTTTAAGTACGTCAGTTGTACATATGCTTGAGAGATCTTTCAAATTTACTTACTGAAAGTTTGATAATAAATTTTTCAAATTTATTTGGCAATTACAGTAAAAAATAAACTTTATTATAACGTTGTAAGTGCGTCAAACGTACTGAGTTATAACCAACGAAGATAACACTACTATAGAAACAAAACCGAGACTCATGTGAATAAAGTATCCAACACTTTTTAATTACTGACTTGCGCCAAAAAGAAGCGGAATAGTTAGGTTTTAATTAATCATTTCAGAACAAGTTGTTATGCTAGACTCAATCAGAAAATTGTCTGAATTATAGTCGAAGTTGCTAACGCTTTTGGAAAATTCTTTCCAGAAACATTCAATTTTTAATCATTGATTTTAGTAGGACTATTAGAGACTCGTCGGTAGATAGAATGTTATGAGGATAATTATTGTACAAAGGGAGTAAAACGGCATAGAGGTTATAAATAGTCAACTATTTAAGTCTTGCAGTCAGTTATCTCACGGTTAACTGTTATGCTAATTCACATTTATAGGAATTTTGTTAATAGACATCTCTTATTTTTAATTCGGCATCTTTATAATTATATCATTGAAAATGTTTATAATCATTCACTACTTCATTATCAATTTTGAGAAACACATTTTTCGAAAGTACTTTTAGTAGACACATTATTTTTTCCCTTTTTCTTAAGGTAACAATTGTTCATTTAATTTACTATGACAATTAAATTAATGGCACTTTTAATCATTTGAAACTTACTTCCTTTTCGTTAGATGTGAAATTCAGTTGCTTTTTACAAATTTTTAAAATTAGAAATACAATCCTTAATATTACGTTTCTCATTTTTTTCCTTTAATAAGGAAAATTAAAGGTATGTCACGTATTAATAACTTCATCGTATCATTATAATAGATTTCCACCATTTTATTATAAAAATGATATTAATAATCTTGATTATAAATATTATTAATATTGAATATAATAAATATCCTTTCAATTGTGTGTTTCATTAGTAATAATTACGTGCCTTTGAAGTACATAATTATTTTCAAGAGAAAATTATTTTTTCCGACTAGTTCGGTAAAATATCGCACTACGTATCAAAGGGTTAACCAGTTTATTTTAAGAAAGGTTCTCTACTATGTAAGTAGAGGCCGAAATAAGGTACACTTGCTATACATGGTTACGTGAAAATAGTCTCATAAATATTCATTTACCTTATTAACATAAGCAACATTGAAATGTACATCGGTGGTACACGATGATATATTTATTTAATGCGCTAAAAAGTTATATTTTATAATATGTTTACAACTAAAACACATACAACCCAGATCAAAAGAATAAGACTTCAATGAAAGAATTCATGCAAAGAATTAATGGAAAAGTTCACGTAAAATGTTTTTTCTGGAAACATACTCCTAACTTCGATAATCGTGAAAAAAAATCAGTAACAAGTCGTTTTGACCCGTCCAGTAGTTTCAGTGTTCATAAAACTTAAGAAACTGTTTTCACTTTGTAATTCGTAGCAGATTTATTAGATAACGTTAATGAGAGTGTCTCATTGATTCACAATAAAAGTTGCGGTCACTACTGAGAGATCCATTAAAAAGTTTTCAGTCATGGACCACGAACCTCGAAAAATTCTGAAGTAATCGCCGGTCGGCAAAGTGTTAATAGGTACTAAAAAATATGACACAAAAAAATACGGGAAAAGTTGAAGAGCATAGGAGAAAAGCAGTTAACCAAAGACCACAAACTCCTCTAATATCCGAGGAGATAATTGAATAAATGAGTCGCCCTGTATAAGTCTCGCTGTTCTAAACTCAGAAACTCCGCGTCCCACAAGTTCCGATCTCGTTAATCTTCATTCGGATCAGAAATGTCCGTCATCCGATTCCTTCGCATTACCCGAGCCCCAATACCGCGTATATCAAGCTACCGGAATTCCCAACCGAACGACTTTACAAACAAACAAACAGCTTTGTCAACCACTCGACCGTCTATAAAAATTGCGCGGGAGAGCTCGGTCGGCTCGATTCTCCATCCCCTGGCGCTGGTGCTCGTTCATCAGGATCTCTTTCAGTCCGATACAAAAACAACCGGCGTCCCTTATATCAGCGACACGGGGTAACACTATAATCCGCAGTTCACAAATTTCACAGAGCCCAGCCAACTTGATTTAAGTCGTCAGGATTCGCGACATTCGTGCGAACGCGTTCCGCGCGCGGGTTCTCGCGCGGTCCCAGTCTCGGGGCTTTAATTTGTGGCGAAGATACACAACCCCGGGCCCGTCCATCGTACATATCTCGAATCCATTAAAGTAGATTTATCCGATTTTACGCGGCCAGCCCTACAGTCCCGTGTACATGTAACCCGGCTACGTAATTTCTCTCTGTTCCTCTGGTCAGGCTACTCGTCTATCTCGCACTATCGGCCCGAACATTGGGAAACACGGTCAGCCAAAATCGATAGTGTAGATTGTTTCGCATGAACAGGATATCGAGCAACCGTCGACGCCCACTGCTTGTTTCATTCCGACATTTCCACGCGTCACACGCGTCATCGTACAGGAGTTACCACGTGTAACGAGATTTAGACACTCAAAGTGATACCGAAGCTGGACAAATCGCTGTTTCGCGATCCCTTACGTACAATCCTGTGAATAACAATAACAAAATCGACGTAACTTTTACATTTCTACTGATGTGCTACGTCGTAACAACATTTAGATATACAGCAGACATAGAAATTTTTCCGTAGATTTAATTTAAACACCCGATATATTTTAATACAAGGCATTCGTACTTTACCCCTATTATAAACCGCCAATACCTTTCCCACAGCCAACATCTTGGAACCAGACACAAGGAAAAACCCAGGACAGCTGATCGCGCCGCTTCACCGAGTCACCGTCAACCCTGATTGGTGCGCTACTCTGCATCACATTTTGCATGAATACCACAGATTTTACGGCACTCGCTTAGATTCCAAATGCAACCACAAATAAGACAACTTCCATTCAACTCGCACTCGCTCATTCATAACAGTAATTTTTAACGTTAAACGTTTTATCTACCGTACTTTTATATTTGTATCTCGTCCATATTTTACCTTCAGTCGCATTCACTTTGTACTTAGTCTTTTACAATTGTACTGTATTCTTATCAGTTCTTCAAATGGAGAATTGATTAAAGTTCTTTATTTTTATACAACAGTGACTGTCGTTGTTTTTATCCCTATTTGGGAAAGTAAACTATTAGCACCACTTCTAAATATTCGATCATTATTAAGTTAATGCTCGAAGCGCATGAATAAATTCAGCTGGATAGAGTCACTTTCAATCAAATTTTCGTGCGCGCAGAACATAGTCCTTCGAGCCGGATCTTTATTATTATAGTAAAAATTGAAACATTAAACATTATCTTGGTGTTACTACAGCCACCGTCAATCCTGATTGGTGAGCTGTACCACATTTTGTATAAATGCCGCATATTTTTCCGCACTCGTCAGATTCCAAATTCAACCGTCATCGAAACACTTCCATTCAATTCGCACTCGCTCGTTTGTAACAGTAATTTTAAGTGTTAAAACTCGTACTGGAGACTAGTAAAGTCTAATCTTATTATCAAACAAGTTGTGTGTTTTTGTTAAACCATTGGAACCACTAGTACATATTCGAGCATTATTAATTTAATGATCGTGCGCATGAATAAATTCAACTCGATAGAATCACTTTTAGCAATTATGCGCGCGCGCTCAACATAATGTTTGTACAAATACTTGACAATATATTATATTAGTATTAGGTAAATCGGAAAGTTCCGTCCGTTTTTTTACAAAAAGTATAGCTTTATTCATGAAAGAAAATGAAAAAGTACGTTAATCAAAATATTGTCCATCGTTAGCGATGACTTTTTCCCATCTTTCGGGCAGCAAGCGAATTCCGCGTCGAAAGAATGATTCATCTTTGGAGGTTATCCAGGCGGAGATAAATTTTTCGAGATCTTCGTACGAATTAAATCGTCCTTCAGCAAGTGCGTGTGCCATCGACCGAAACAAGTGGTAGTCAGATGGGGCACAGTCTGGTGAATAAGCCGTATGTGGTAGCACTTCCCAGCGAAGTGCTTCTATCGTTTCCTTGGCAAGTTTTGAGACGTGAGGCCGAGCATTGTCATGCAGCAAAATCACCTTACGCTGTCTCGTTTCATATTGTGGTCGTTTTTCGTGCAATGCTCGACTCAAACGGATAATTTGTTGTCGGTAGAGATCTCCTGTGACTGTTTGACCAGTTTTTAGCAGTTCATAGTATATCACACCTTCCTGATCCCACCAAATGCAAAGTAAAGCCTTTTTTCCGTGGATATTCCGCTTTGGCTTCGATGTTGAGGGTTGGCCAGGATCACAAATGGTTTTTCGACGTTTAGGATTGTCAAAATAAATCCATTTTTCATCCCCAGTGATGAGACGATGGAGAAACCCCTTTCTTTGTTGCCTAGCAAGCAAAATTTCGCAGATGGTTTTCCGCCTTTCAATATCTCTTGACTTGAGTTCATATGGGACCCACTTTCCTTCCTTGTAGACCTTCCCTAAGGCTTTTAAACGGTCGGAAATGACAGATTGAGCACAATTTAACGCTTCTGCAATTTGTTTTTGCGTTTGACATGGATCTTCATCCACCAATGTCTGCAATTCTTCGTCTTCGAATACTCGTG
>CM052098.1:20799333-20826215 GCA_028453745.1 Agapostemon virescens
AACTACCTTCCTATATCTCAGCGTCTAGAACAGGGCCCGTTAGTTAGCCTTATCGGTAAGTTCTGTAATAGGCCCAGGATAAAACACTACCCTTCCTTGTCTACTACGACTGTCTCACTTCTCAGACCTCGCTAAACAGCGAACCAAGTTCTACGACGATCTATGACATGTGAGAATGTCCAAGAAATTATTATTACGATAAACTTCATCTTTTCTATTCTTGTATTATTAACTTTTAATTTTGTATGATTTTTATGTGCACTGATTTGGCATTAAATATAATGTATTAATGTTTTTGATTAAAATTCGAAACGCTCAACATACGACAACGTTGAGAACTTTATCGTGAAAGCGAGAATTAGTAAATTGAGGACACAGGTAAAGTTCCTTAAAGCAACGACGTCGCTCGGAAACTGTTAGACAAACTCCGTTAATAAACAGTTTTCATCAAGATTCCCTTAACATCGTGGAATTAACGCATCAAGGTGCAACACACTCCAATGTTTTTCCGATGTAGAATCAATTTAAAAGTTCTCATGTCACGAATCAGATTAATATAAGATCTTTCTGCAAACTAATACTATAATAAAATAGAATGAAAAGGACAAAGATTTATATGTGATTTCATTTGTTAAATAAGTAATAGCCAAGATCATATCTCTTGAAGCAGTATAACAGTCTCTCTAGTGTTAATGTCACGTTCAGTTTCTAAGCGAATATTGTCTTGCCAATAAAGAATAGATCCTATAGTAGAGACATATGTTTATTTCTACTTAGAAAGTTTGTATATTTATACCTAATACAAAAATCGTAATTTGCTATTATACCATCACAGAAAACAATATTGCACATTCTTTACATTAAATTAAGATAGGAATGTTGTAGCTTTTTTTAGTACAGTTAGGTGTACCAACATTTTTTTCTTGCTACGTTTAGGAAATACCGACGTTGAAGTGAACTTAAAATTTAGCTGCAGCTGTATCTGAAATGCAAGTTTCGTTTCAGGATATAACTTCGTACCACTTACAAAAGAGTTGTTGGCGGAGTCAGTTAAGGAAGAAAGTGTGATACAATTACTAATAATTTAAAAACAATTTCAATGCTAAGTATTGTTCAAATTGCGGTTTTTTTTACAAGTTTAAGTCTCTATTCACTTCAAATTCGCTTAGGAATGTCAAACTTAACACTAAACCTACCAAAACGGGTCAAATAATCCTTTTCAGAATTTTTATTTTGCAATTATTGAAGTTATAAAATTGCTTTCATAGGAATCGATTCAATAGATCTCTTTGTTCAATTATACTTTGTGATGAAAATTGAAAATAATCCAAATAAAAGAAATTTTACCATTTTTAGAAGACAATATACGCCAGTCAATTTTAATGTGTTAAAATCAGTAAAAACATACCAAATAGTACGAAGATATCTGTTTTAAACATTAAAGACGTCTGAACGACACGACAATGTCCCACAAATGTTCAACAAAAGTCATCCAAACATCTCGTTACAAAACTGGGCATTTGAAAAACGTCTTTAAGATATTTAAGAAATCTAGGTAACGTTTTAAAGACATTTTAATGACATTTTAAAGACATCTTAAAGACATCTTAAAGACGTCTTAGAGGCGTTCAAGACGTTTTAAGACGTAAATTTCAGAAGTCGAAACGGCACCCATTTGGAAGCATCTTTAAGACATCCAATTTAGATCGTCAAGCGTTTAGACTTAGAATGGACGCCTTTAAGACGTCGTGCGCTAACTTTCATTAGCATGAATTTTGTAACTATTTACTGCCGAAGGCATATCCATACATTATTACTACTAACGTTAAATATTAAATGTTCAGAATCACAATCGAAATCAATGAATATTGTTTTAATTTTAAAAATGAAGCATCTCGTATAGTGGCGGTTTTATAAACAATTTTATATTATAGTAAATAATAAGAAACCGCACTACTTATAATTAACTTATATTCAAACATCTTTTACATCACTACGTTTGCATTTAAGAAATCAATAAAAATTCAAGTGTTTCACATACGAGTATTAGTAATAAACTTTATATATGCAAAGGGAAATTAACCATGTACAATGGAATTATTCTAGGTCGAAGAATGTCTCAATTTTGGAATTAACATTGCCTGGAGAGAAATAGGTTAACGCTAAACCTACCAAGCATTAAAATTGACTAGTATACATAGCCTTATAAAAATGACAAGATTTCATTAATTTAGATTTTATGCAATTTTTACTAGAATACATGATTTAATAAAGAAATACATTCGACCGATGCGAAGGTAATTTAAAAATTTCATTAATCGCAAAATAAAGAATCTGAATAGGGTCGTTTGACCCGCTGTTGTAGGTTTATTGTTAATAACGTATAATTTCTGGAGGCATGGAGGTTGTCCAGCGTTATGCGATTCAAGCTCATCGTGCAACGGCGCGAATCACGTTCAAAGTTGCTTCGTATATGACTGAATAATTAACCGGTTGGTTGAGTTCTAGAAACCGTAGCGCGAATGCCTTGGATTGGCCGGATTAAGTTTGATCGCGTGGCGGATGGTGCGGCAGAGGGCCGAAAATCGGCTGCCTCTAATCTGAACGACGTTATCGGCCCCGAGTGAAGGCCCGAAGCCCGTAATAGGAGAGCCGAACGGGCGATTGGGACACCAGGATGGCTCGATCGAACGTCATTTATTTACAACGGTGCGTTTGACGCCCTCGGTTAAACGATCTCGGTAAAATGGCTCTCGGGGCCAATCAAAGTGTAATAGAATGGTCCGGATAAATTGTGCGGCGCGTCACATCGCCTCGCATCACGTCCTTCTATAACGACCGTCTGTCCTCGCTCGAGGAGTATCTTCAGCTCACGAAACTTTACCCTTTTAGAAATGGCCGATAAAACGTAGCTACTCGTCATGAACCACCAACGATATTACTGTCAAAGACCGTCTGATTGAACGGATTAACGCGGCCAGTACAGAGGAACTATCGACTAACAGATTTAGTCGAGAGATTTTCCGAACGGATACGCTCCTTCAGGAAATAGAATATTATTAAGTGTACCAGGTATGTAAATACGAAACCGAAATTTTCGTATAGAAAATACACGTTTAGTATATGAAAATGATATGATATTGAATGAAATATTTCATTCAAAGTATTACCCATCGGTAGCTAAACATTTTTCCCATCCCTTTGACAATTTGTGTGACTTTCAGTATGTGACTAACTTCAAGATATTTCAATTGAAATTTTGGTTTCGTGTGGAATTTGGATACCTCTACATATTAGGTCAATCGGAAAGTTCTGTCCATCTAGCGTCGAGTAGCCGTAGCTCGAACTGTGGGTAACTATAACCTCTAAAGTAAAGCTAACTTTTTAGTTTGAACATCTGTTAATAAAACTCAGTACACAACAATTTACGCTTGCATCAATAACTGCGTTTTTTTCTACATTGAAGATGTCGGAATTTGAGCCGAATAAGCGTCATTTGCGCGAAGTGTTAGTCTTTTGTTTCAATTGGAAGAAAACGGCAGCTGAAGCTCATCGAATGATTGTAGACGTTTCTGGCGATAATGCTGTTTCCGATAAAACATGTAGAGAGTGGTTTCGACGTTTTAAAAATGGTGATTTTCTTTGGAGAACAAAGAGCGTTCTGGACGGCCACGAGTATTCGAAGACGAAGAATTGCAGACATTGGTGGATGAAGATCCATGTCAAACGCAAAAACAAATTGCAGAAGCGTTAAATTGTGCTCAATCTGTCATTTCCGACCGTTTAAAAGCCTTAGGGAAGGTCTACAAGGAAGGAAAGTGGGTCCCATATGAACACAAGCCAAGAGACATTGAAAGGCGGAAAACCATCTGCGAAATTTTGCTTGCTAGGCAACAAAGGAAGGGGTTTCTCCATCGTCTCATCACTGGGGATGAAAAATGGATTTATTTTGACAATCCTAAACGTCGAAAAACTATTTGTGATCCTGGCCAACCCTCAACATCGACGCCAAAGCGGAATATCCACGGAAAAAAGGCTTTACTCTGCACTTGGTGGGATCAGGAAGGTGTGGTATACTATGAACTGCTAAAAACTGGTCAAACAGTCACAGGAGATCTCTACCGACAACAAATTATCCGTTTGAGTCGAGCATTGCATGAAAAACGACCACAATATGAAACGAGACAGCGTAAGGTGATTTTGCTGCATGACAATGCTCGGCCTCACGTCTCAAAAATTGTCAAGGAAACGATAGAAGCACTTCGCTGGGAAGTGCTACCACATGCGGCTTATTCACCAGACTGTGCCTCATCTGACTACCACTTGTTTCGGTCAATGGCACACGCACTTGCTGAAGAACGATTTAATTCGTACGAAGATCTCGAGAAATGGATCTCCGCCTGGATAACCTCCAAAGATGAATCATTCTTTCGACGCGGAATTCGCTTGCTGCCCGATAGATGGGAAAAAGTCATCGCTAACGATGAACAATATTTTGTTAACGTACTTTTTCATTTTCTTTCATGAATAAAGCTTTACTTTTTGTAATAAAACGGACGGAACTTTCCGATTTACCTAATATATTGTTACGAATATAGATTGAGACTATCGATATCCATTTAGATACCGCCGATACGTGAAATGATCTGGGTTACACAGTCTTTTTGGTGACGACGTTGTAACAAGAAAGAGGGGCTCTATAATAAGAGCTCCTCTTATAATAAACATTATTTTAGTGTGAACAGTGTTTTTGATAATGCCGCAATCACGCAACCGCCCACGTAGCCATATATTTTAGGAGCTAAGAATAGGTAGGAGAAAGAATACGGATGAGTACCCTAGCGATATTGCGTGGAGGGTGAGGGTAACTAAGTTAAAGAATTTACTACGAAAACAACTGACTCACTGTGCACAGTGAGACAGCCCTTGATAATGGGGTTAGTCATCCAACAGGTCCAATGTTAATGTTTGGTGAATTCCATGCATGTTTGCAATGCCATCGCATGGTAATGTTGTTGGATACCAGAGGTATAGAACTGGACGATGCTTTATATTCTTTAAGTAGTTTATTTCAGGATCATATTACCATCCGGTTCGAGAGAACAATTTCGGAATTACAACAATACGGCACGTAGACCGATTTCTGATTTCAGCTTCGGGAGTATCGCACTCTTTAGGATTTCGATTTTAACCTCTTAGGTAAGGCTGAATTTTTCTCGGGGCTGTTTCTCTGTACGGCAGAGTTTAATAACTTTAAAGTTACATAAACAGTTTAAGAACTGAATTATAATTTTTCTTAAAGATACAATGCATTAACATTAACTTTAGTAATTTACTTTAACCCTTAACACTCCAAACAATTTTAATACCGAAATCGAACCATTTTTCTGATCTAAAACAGTTCTATTTTACATGGTTCATTTTCTTTCGTAAATATAAAGTTTATTACTACTACTCGTACGTGCAACATTTCAATATATACCGATTTCATAAATGCAAACATAGCGATGTGAAAGCTGTTTTAACTAATAGTAAGGAAGGTTTTAGTGTCGCCTCAGAGGCGCCATTGGAGCACGAAGAGTTAATAATTAATATTACAATTGCATGTGATGTACTACAAGATAAAGCTATGTTCGAATTAGCGAAGCAATCTATTAGAAGGTTCTGGGGTAAGTGCCGTGAGGTCAAGCACAGTCGTTTGTTAAATCTGTTTATTTATACCATATAAATTTGTTTAAATTTGTTTCTTCGTCTAAATATATATACGGCTGGTCCAGGTGACGATAACAGTTCGTGGTACTGTACATGTTTCTACAATAGAAGCTGTGACTGTCGCAAATGCTTGGAATGATCTGTTCTTAAAAGAAGGATTTGAAAAAGAAGAAAACCTGAAATCCCTTTTCAAAGAAAACTAGAATGTGGTGAGATTTTTGGCCTAACCAATTATATACATTTGAGGCGGTTTTCGAAGTTAATTAATCCGTTGCTATGGTTTAGCGTAAATCGATCAGAAGGGTATACGGAAAATATCACGAAGATCCTTTTACATTTTAAGAACCGGGCCATAAGTTATGGGCCCTTACGGTGAGCCTACGCTACGATTGCATTCGAGCGGGCATTTCGAATGCTATTGTCAACATTATAGAGACAAGGAAAAACCGCTAAAATTATTAGAACGGCACGAACGGGATAGCATTCGTGATGTCTTAGTTTCAACATTGACATCACACGAAATTACCCAAAAAACAAGCGCCATTGCAAATATCCAATATGTTTATTCAACATTATTGAAAATAAGGGGAAAGACACCGTTAACAATATAACTCAAAGAGCGACGATTAACGTTTGCAAAAGGATATATTCACTGAAAGGAAAATTAAAAAAATATTTGTGTATGTATTTACGAAAAGTAATTGAACTTATATTTTAAAAAATAGTCTCAATTTTTGCAATTGTTCGTTCTGTAAGACTTGGTCGAAGAAGATTCGGTAATATTTTTAACAGAGTTTATCGCGAACTGATGGAAAAAAACTGCGGAGAAGATTTGCTTCGTTGAAAAAAACCAAGAAACTAACTTTTAATTGCACGACAGTACGCAAACTAGTCACCGTTATTATTGCAAAGCTTGAGCTTGGTATAATTTCGTCTTCAAAGTTTCCGTTTTCCTTCTGCTGGCTCAGAAAACCAGGAAGATGAATTTCGTCTGCCAACACGTTTCTTCTTTTGGGATCGTAATGATTATGATATTGTTCGCGAAATTAAGGGTAGCACACTTCTGTCATTGTTTTGTCCAGGAGCGTTCGATCAGATTCAAAGAAATTAAATGGCATTTAACGGTGGAAAATGTCGGGGTGTGTTTCGACGGTAACAAAATCTGTTCATCCCCGCAAGCACACCCCCTGATAAGCATTACCATACAACCTACGGTCTAGCTGAGCGTGCTGCTGCCGGTACGTGTTGGATAGTCGAAAATCGGACTTGAATCGCGTCCCTTTTTCACGAATTTATTGGAAACGCCGTATGTTTTATTCAAGGTCCCCTCGCCCCTCGCACGTTCCCCTCGCTATCTCTCTTTCTCTTCGACGACAACCGTGAATAGCGAACAAGCTCTGCGTCACGTGTCGCGGCACAATAATCGAGCGCTTTCGGGGATGATTAAATTTTCAACAGCTCGCCTGACAGAATTCCCTTTCTCGCAAGAGTGAGGGGTGGGATTGCGGGGATGGACGAGAGGATGGGAAAGAGGGGGAGAGGACATGGCGCATTCATTATCACGGTTCCCACTGATTTTTCCCGTGCCGGTGTTAAACGAAATTCGCGCTCGACGATGCCGAAGGACGCATTGATCCCGCTTCACAGAGATTTCGGCCGAGCCATTGTTCTCTGAACAAGATCGACTGTGAAACACCTCTGTATTTCGCCTTACATGTGCTTCCAGTCACGATTGTATAAGATTGATCGAAGAAGTGTCTCCGCACACATGTACACCTAATCTCTACTCGATGGTACATCCGAGATTCAACAATAATCGATCGAATCGAGTTCAGAGTGTCGAAATCAAGGTGTGCATGAAGCTAGCGGGTGGTGGTAACTTCTCAATGTGTATAAAATGACACTAAGCACCTGGATTGCGTAGAAAATACACGGAGTGAAACTATGTATAGTTTATTAGACTAATTTACATGTTTGCAATTTCTAATACTTTCCGCGATTTCTAAATGATTGTAGATTCACACTATTAGTTGTTCGCACTTTAGTATATAAGGTGTTAGCGAAATCGTGGCACAACCGGCAAGAGGATGATTTCTCAAGTAAATTCTATTCGAAAATAAGTAATATAGTTTTTTTCATATGGGGCTTCATTTTCGAGAAATTCGAGTTTGATAATTCGTTAGGTACGCGTGAACTTGGACAGAGTCTGCTTTGTTTGTTCGGTCTATCCCGCAATTTTCAATACTGCTTGCATCTGTAAACATCGTATCGTTTAGAATATGGTATGACTGTAATTAGTAACTAGCCGTAAATTTCAATAATTGATTTATTCTAGCAATTTACAAATGTTGAAAATGTCTTCCTTGCTGTTGTAGACAAATTAATTAATTAATGCACGCGTACGTAACAAAATTTCAAACTCGATTTTCTCGAAACTGAACCCTGTATGAAAAAACTTTATTCTATATTTTCGACTCGTTTCGAGGAATCGCCCCCTTGTCGATTGTACCACGATTTTGCAAACACCCTGTATGATTGATTTCTAGTTTTTCGTGCTTTAGTGTGATGTTAACTTCTGGTTGTTCAAAATTTGGTACAATGTTAACTGCTCGTTGTTCGCACTTTTGTGATACTTGAGTTCTGTTTGTTTGCGTTTTGGTATCATGATAACATCTGTAAGAGTTTTGTGTTTTCTCCGTCGTCATCTCGGTTTGGTCGTGATTGGTTAAGGGTGAGGTGAAGGAATTAAGTTTGAGGTGAAGAAACACAGCGATTTTTAATTGGTTGTAGGAGTGATGGAAGGAGTATTCTCGAAGTAGTAGAACAACTGTCAATGCAGGAATATCGTGATTTAATGTTAGTTATCTGTTTGTTGTTTCGTTGAGTGTGTCGCACGTAGTGTCAGTCTGTCAGGGTAAAAACTGTCCGCGTAAGGCGTTTGTAAAATGGTTGGCTCCTTCGAAGCCAATTTAAATGGTTTATTGCTTCCCTTTTGGAAATGCTAGTTAATTTTCCGAGGACAGGGAAAAGCACATGCAACCTTCGATATTATCATCGCAACATTAGGTCTTCGATTTTGCTCGCTGTTTGCGTTTGTTGTACATGAGTTGTTCATTATTCTTTTATGAGATTTTTTCCAAAATTATTATGTTTCTCTTTCAAGATAGAAATACTTTCATTTCCAAAGAATCCCTTTTGGCTTACCGAGACAATACCTTTTCCGGAACTCAAAAAATCAGTTCAGCACTAATAATTGACTGACAATAACAGTTTGAACATTTAGCGACCGAATGTACTATTGAATAGGAATTGCCTGGTGCATCTGTTTATGTTCTAGTAGTTCTATATACAAAAGTGAGGTATGCAAACTTTACGCAATTTATTTATTATTAACTCTCTGTGGTCGTATTAAGTTTATACGTAGATGCCATGTCGGTCGGAATTAATTTTCGTTGAACGAACAGTAATACATAATATACAAGATTATGAAAGAAAAACAAAATTTATTAATTCCATTTTAAACTTTAGATAGATATAACACAATAATGTTTTAATTTAGGTAAAAATTATATTCTATAGTTCTCCATTGTGTGGTATCTTTCAAAGCAGTCTCCAAAAATCATTGATACCACTATTTTCATTTTCATCATTGTCTACTACTTCACTATCGCTGGAAATTTCTAATTGCATCGTTCTTCGCTTCACTGGAACTATGTCACTATCAGAATCGCTAATACAAATATTTTGAAAACAACCATTATCATTTGCTATATCAAAGTCAGTGTTCAAAGAGTCAAAATAAAATTCATCATCGCTATTTTCAATTTCACGGTACACTTTTTTCGGTAACTTCCTTTTTGTCATTTTAGAGTACTATTTTTAAAGTATTTTAAAAAGCGAAAATGTCTCATTACGCTTAAACGCAATTTGTAAAATATTATTTCGAATTCTACGTATCTCCGAAGCTTGTCGACTCAATATAATATGTATAAGATCACTGCACTACTTTGCTGTGCAGCTGAGAGCAAACATACTACTGGAATGGTAAAGAAGCTTTGGTGACAGAGCAGACATACCATCGCAAAGGGTTAAACATACTTTATATTTTCGACTTACAATTTGTTTTAGTAAATTCGCTTCCTTTTCTGTTCTACCACCAATGACCAATTATTCTGTACATTTCGTAAAAAAGAAAGACATGTACTGTGTGAAACTAACTTAATTGTAAAATCACAAACTCCTCAATAATATGGTAAATCATCTTTACATATTTGAAGTTTATCAAGACGACTACAACGTAACAAATTGTTATACGTAACATTGTAAAACTTATTTGTTATTTAACCCTGTAAATGGCAATGGTCGAAATTTTCGACAGCCATGAAAAAATCAACTGCTACAAATATTCTATAAACGGCTGTCGTTGTTATCATTTTTACATACGTTTGTGCAGTGTACGTTGTTCTCGACGAAACCAATTTTAGGAAAATTGTTTTTTAGAATTGATTGAATCAGATTCCCACATTGGTAGGGACGAAATGAGCGTGCGTTTGCAACAATGGAAATAGGAACGAGCGTTTCGTTGCGGGGAATCATTTCAGCAACGGGAACAAATTGTCGTCGAAACAAACCATACCTTTTTGGTGCTTTTTATTTCATGTCATACCAGTTGGGTAGCATGCATTTGCTATATACTGCCTCAAACCCTGCACGAGCGAAAACCATTTTCTGAATTCTTTGACTAGTCTTCATATAAACACTGAACCAGCGAAAAAAACAAATTTGGGTACTCCAAGAATTGTCAGCTATCCAGATTCTTGTCTACATGTAATGAAAATACCATTTCGTTTATTTTATTTGACAAGATTAAATATAACTTTAATTCCTTCTTAAATATAACACTAGAACTATCGAACAATAAATCCAAAGATATACATTGCTTTGCAATAATAACGAGAGTGCATCTATTAATCCTTTGCACTCGAAGCTGTTTTAACTCCAACCCCAAAGCATTTGTTTTGGCCTACAATATTTTCATTCTACACGATATATTCATCTTATGCATACGAAATTTGTTTACTATTTCTCAGCCTTGCAACGATTACATTTTTATGAATTTGCAACTATTTCCAATGGTACCTGAGAGGCACCGTTCCAGTGCAAGGAATTAAAACTTCATAGAATTCTGATGAATGATGATGAAAATTTCTGATGAAAACATTTTTATAACTACAATAATTGCAAAAGAAAAAGCTAGGAACCAGTCAAAATGACTGGTTTGATAGTTCTAGTGTTAATCACTTCAAACCTTTTCTGTTATTCAGTTCAATTAAAAACTTCGTTATACAATTTATACGGCTTTATTGACATATGTGCAAAAATTAATATTGCTCTAACCATTGCAGTTATATGCAGTGGGTTTTTTTTTATCCGGAAAACTAAAATATCTCGTGACACACTTAAGTTATCAAAAATTCACAGAAGTTATTCGGTATGATGAGAGCAATCATATGGTGTCACTTTTTCAGGACACGAATGACGAGGTGGAAATTACAAAGTTAAATTTATTTTTTTACAAGGAACCACATATTTATTTGTTTTATTATACGATAGCATTTGCCGAGACGATCTCAACGACATATTATGATAGGTTATTTATAGTGACAAAACATTAGAAATTGTATCATTTAATATTTTAAGTAGTCAATGGTATTTAGTATCTGGTTACCTGTTATTAGGTTATACGCTCTAAACAGTATTTTTGAATACCCTGGATTAAGATTTATCCCAATAATTTGAATAAATAGTTTGTTGATATAATGCATTTTGTGAATAGTATAAAGCATGTGAATTTTACGAACTGTTTGAAATTTTTAGAACATGGATGACCTATAGAGTTTAAGGGTTACGAAACCTTTGTTACTCTTACTTTAAACAATTTAATAAAATGAGTTATCATTACTTATATCTTTAATATAGTTATAAATTATTGAATGTTTTACGATGGAACTTGAGGGTTTTGATAATGTCCCATATGAACGGTGTAAATGCTAATAGGATGAAAATGACTAAAATAAAGAATATGAATCTGTAGTAAAGTGCTGATTATACGTACTAATCAGTGGAACATAGTAAAATAATTATTTCCTGTCACTATTGCAATAAATACTTTTACAGTAAATTGTGCTGCTCATAAATTGTTTTGGATTGAAATATGTTCTGGTGGGAATTATTCAGACAACGAAGAATTCAGACTATTAGTTATTAATTTCATTATTTACATGTAATATAGGTACTTTCAAATTATAGGTATATTTTAATTTCAATTTAAAGATAAATAAACATACGTTTTGTCTTTGATACCACAATGGGAATGCTGTAGTACGAGCGGTTGCTCAAAATTGTTTAATCTCACCATTGTTATTATACCACATTTGTGCATTGTTTCCCACCACAATACGATAAAGTTAAATACGTAGAAACCGATATTGCATTACTACTTTTATTTTAGTATATCGAGTAGAAAGTACTTTACTGTAGCAATAACGTAAAAACAGAAAACATTTAATAAAAAGGGTCATCTCAATTATTTTACCCCAAATTCTATAAAATGGAATTGTAAGCAAAGTAATGAAAATATGATACGCAAAATTTAACAATGCCATGGTAACATATATGTATAATAGAACGAACCACACATATTCATCGAATGTGTACTCAAGTTATCAAGTGATTATTTATATCGACATACAGCAGTATTTTAATTGAAGCTGTACGATACAATAACAAATTACAATACAAGAAATAAATACGAATTACAATAACAGTATTCCTATTCAATTTGTAGTATTATATTGGGAATTATTCGTGTCGTGATCGATAAAAAACCATGAATTTGAAGAGAAAATAAATTACACAAGTTCCGAATTATTTCATCGTAACGAATATGCAATTTCAAAATCGGACGACAATCCAGCATTAATATTTCAAAAAGTGTCAATAATTTCGTAATTAATAATAACGTACTTCCGTTTGACAATTCGTTGTCCGCATTTCGTATTTTAATTATTGGTTCAGCCGATTTGTCCGTCTGTTCCGTTGTAGACACGCATCGTGGAATTTAACTGACAACGAGTACATTAGCAGTCATTTTACTTATCTCACTGTAAATTCAGTTTACTATAATTACGTTATTACATTATCATGTGCATATATATTTCATATGTATACATATACATGGTATTCCATTTAAGGATGAATCCCCGAATATTTGCTTCAAACTTGCAAATGCAATATGCATTTTACATGTAATTTAAATAAAATAAATAATTAAACGAAATAATGTATGTGTGTATTATTAAAAAAAATATATCTATGATGAAAGAGTGACAACTTATAAAAATATGAAAAGTAGAAATGGAATCTAAAATAGAATTTAAGATATACGAACATGAAAAGTAGAATTTAACCATAATTTTCAGAAATCAAGTTTATTTACAGGTCATATTATAGTATATATTTGAATTTATTGTATCGCAATTTATAGTGTGCACCAAAAAAATATAATAGCAGTGATTTCACGAAATAATCAGATAGAAAATTTTGTGAAAAAACACTACTTCGAAAACTCTATGCAAAATATTTTTTATAACTATACAATCGGCAAAGATATTGTAGACATTTAAACGGGACACTCTGTACGTATGTAGTGTCATTTCCTCCTGCACAAACGAAACTTGCTTCGTCTCAAATTGATACCTTTCCAAATGATTTATTTTCCATTAATTGGCTGTCGTTTTCATGACAGTACATGATGTTTACTTCACTTAATTGACACCGTATAATTCCTGTTTCTTTTCTCCTCCACTGTATTGATTGAATGTCACTCATCTAATTATAAATAATTCCCACTCAACTTGTTTGCCTTCATCTCTTTCGCATTTTCTATATCTGTCTGAATTTATCGGTCCGAAGCTACGTGTTTGGCGTGAATAGCATACGCTTCATTATCTGACTACAAATGAGTGGAAAAAAGGTGTCGCTCAGCGAGATAGAGTTAGAGTTAATTTCTTATCGAAAAATTTACACAATCGTGAAATCTAATGAAATATTTAAGTTTGTACGACGCTAACTTTAGAATGGATCGCAATATAAGAATTATTGAATATTCACAATTATAGAATCTTTTAAAATATTTAATTATAAGTATTTTCAAGATTGATCTTTTCAAGTATTGCAAAATGCTTCTAAGAATTTAGTTAACCTTCACAATTTTCTTTAAACATATATAATTTAAACTTAATAATAGAATTAAATGTAACAATCGTGATCTACATTTACATTTTGAAGCCTGCGAATAGGTTTTTTAATCATTGAACTACTAAAACTAATACCAAACGAAATAGTTAGATTAGGTTACTAAAGATGACTTGTAGATCCACGAATGAAATTGTTATTGTTGTCAAAAGATCCATTAAAAAATCCTTAACCGTGGAGCATTGTAACGCGGTTAAAGACTCTGCGTCGCCGAAGGTCGTAAATGTTTGGTTCCGATACCTGACAACGCAAATTAAAACGATTCTCTACGATCTGCTCGGATTATATGGATAGTATTTTGAGGTATCAAGAGATGATGAGAAAGTGTGATAGCAACGATGTAAACTCTAAATTTAAATTCTAACTGTATAACTTAAAAATTTATAACTTAAACCTTTGCACTCGAAGTTGTTTTAACTTGAAAACCAAAGCATTTCTTCTGACTTAGGATACTTTCATTCTATATGAATTATTTTATTAATATCCAGGTTTTTTTTACTGTTACTTGTTTTTACAACCGTTAAATTTTTATCACTTTCTTAGATATAAAAATAGCGATGTTAAAATTATTTTAAATAATTGTATGCCAATTTTTCGTGACCCCTCAGAGTCGCCACTCGAGCACCAAGGGTTAACAATGATTGCAAGTCAAATAATGTCTTAATGGTGATACCAAATCAGAGGGAGGTAGTTTTGATATGTCTCTGAGTGTAGGGTTTGGTAACAAGTAAGTGAGTATAGCATAAAATAAGCGGATTTGCGGATTTCATATTTGTCAGGGCTAGTGAGGGCAACCGTCGTCTTGAGTGATTGGTTTTACCATTGCACGGAAAAGGTATAGCAATTACCATAAATTATAATTATTCGCAGGTACAACTCGTATCTTCGAGTGACGTATGTCGGAATCCGCATATCTCGAAAATTAACCGTAGTAAGTAATAAATAAACTTAGAAAAGCATCTCGTTTTTCACAAAGCAAACCAAACGAATGAGTTAATGATAATTTGATGGCGGCTCGATTAATGGTGATTATCTATGTGTCATAATGAAATAAAACACTTAAAATTTTAAAGAAAGAAATAGTTTTTCGAACGCACTGCCAGCTGCGACGATGGTGGTATTGTTTAATTTGTTTACGGGATAAGTGAAATTGGTCGGCTAGATGGGGTTGATCGAAACTAATCGTTCTTGTCGATGTACCTAGTAGTTTTATGATTTTTTATTATATTTGACTGTGGAGCAGCATGGACTTTCTAAAATTATAAAATAATCGCCGGTAACTAATGTGTTATACGAACTTCATTGTCTTCAAGTTAAGCATTACTGTATACGCTTCTCAGCAGCTCTTTGACGTTATTGATACAGCATTTCATTAACGTCAACACCTAATACCTGCAAGCTATTAATGAAGCTCGTATGACCATAGTTGAAGAGTATAATAGCAGTATTACCGGCGCGTTCAACGGAGCAGTACTTCTAAATGACATTTTCAACCGGAATTTCCGAACAACAAAGTTTGAACTCCCGTTATCATTTTAATCAAAAGCGTCTCAATATCGTTCGAGAAGAATTTCCTTAACAAAATGTGACATGTCAGTCTTATTATTTCCAAAACATGTGCAGGCAATACATTTACATGTTTGCATTTGTTCAACATGTTTTTTACACTTGTCTGTTCCCATGAGCGCTACGAATCTTCTCATTCCGAATATTGCTGATGGCAAAGACCAATAAAACGTTTCAAATAAATTATAGTCCAGGTAGCCTCTTTGGTAATTATTTATAATGTTGCGCGTTTTGTGCTCTTCGTGCGTATTTAATAATTATTTATTTACAAATCAGTAAGTATTTACAGCAAAAATACAGTTTGGATTAATCTGCTGTAATTCGCTGTCCAATCCGTTCGATAGGTAAACTTCGACTGCTCTCGATTACACTGTCCAACAAATCCAAACTTTTTTCTGCCTTTTAATACCCACTATCCGAACCTTGTAGAGCGTGGCTTCCCAAACACGAATCCGAAAACCGAATTGCTGTGTGACATCCAGTTTTCGAAAATCACGAGGTTTTGTAAAGACGTGCGATTTTGAGCAAAAACCGAGCATTACGCGGAAACTGAAAACGTCAGATAGGTCAATATTGGCTTAAAAGATAGAGGATGGGTTCGTGAACATATCAGTATCGATATTTATAATATTTGATGCTTCTAAATAGTGTTAAATGGCTGTCAAAGTTTTAAAAAATGCCCAAGTACGTGATTTCTACGCAACATTTTTGCATATTTATGAAAAGTTCTTTACCTGACACGAAAACTGACCACGGAATGTGATTCTGCAGACATTTCTGAAGAAGAAACTATCGAGAAAAAGTGTCGAAGCGGTTTTAAAATCGTGTAAATTGAGAAAATATCTGTCGGCGACACGCGCACGGCGGTTTGCCGCCGCTAGATAAGCAGATAAGCAGATAATTATCTGTTGGCGCAACAGTCCCGTGATGTCCTCTTCTTCTATTATTTTCTTAAGGGTTGTTTACCATGAAGCAATTCTTCATTATGGCGACTCCATATGAACAACCGCTGTAACATTAATAAGAGTGATTTCTCCTATTTCAATACCTCGAAGTATGTAGTGAAGGCCACCTTCTCCTATAAATGGTACCGCAACACAGCCTCATACAGACTTCTAGGTATCTTATTTGTGTGATCATTTATCACAGGCAGTGTAAAAACTATTAGAATATAACTATAACTTTAAAAATGAATAACTATCTTGATATTCGACTAAGGATCTTTGTTAGAAAGATTAATTTATCAGATAACGTGCAAATCATTTTCTGTTTAAATTACTGTTGCCAAAAGGTCTCAACTTTTCAGTTTTGTATCTGTGTCTGTAATGAAAGTGTAAGTATCATTCATAGATCTAAGTAAGTAATATACAGTGGTTCAGAATAATCCCCGGGCAATTTAAATACACGATACCTTTTTTGATATTAAATTCTATGACTTGGATTTCCTTAAGTTGTTACAACAATTAGTTTAGTATATGATATGAAATCAAAGTTTAGAAACCATTGTAATTGGTCGGAATTGTAGTCAAATGGAAATATGTAATTTCGATTAAAAAAATGTCGCTGATCTTGAAATCTTGAAATTTATCATCTTTAAAAAAAAATTATTTCCACCACAACGATTACGAAGATATAGCTACGTAAAAAGGTTTTGTAGAAGTCGCTTAAGCTTATTATGAACTATAATTGATTAAAAATAATCAAAATTATGAGAGACTGCTATTTAAACGAATCGCGTAACTTAAATTCAGAGATTCTTACTTCTTTACAATTTCTATACATTTTTTTATATGTTAACCGATTTCGATGAAACTTTATACGGTTTTCTCTTCGTAAGTGTCGCAAAGAGCCCTACTGCAGATGTCGACATTTTATTTCCACCACTGGGGGAATCCCCCTTGGAACCAGTTAAGTGGTAAACACGCTCGACGACCGAACCAGCGTCGGGTCGAGTATCGGTGAGATTCACCCTAATGCAAGCGAAGCAAAAGATTGGAACTTTTCTAATTTTTTGTTTTCATTTTTACGAGACTTTTACAATTGTTTCCGCCTCGTATTTCTGACTGGAATGACACGAAACATGATAGGCGATTATAATTATTCGTATAATATGCGATTAAAGTTTCAGGCGTGGAAGGAAATGACGAAGGGAAAGAAAAAAGAGAGAGAGACAGAGACTCGAAACGTCAAACCTCAGTCCTTCCTTTCCAATTGTTATTCTTCTGTACGTTCGAGACATTACAAAGAATGCAGTCCGTCTTCTTGAATTATCACTCGACAAACCGGAAGCTTAAATTCGTGACTTTTAACTTTTTCTTCGCAATTGCGACCAATAAGAATGTTTTAAAAATATAATTTATGCATTAACTCGTAATTGTTCTAATATCTCAGAAAAAGTTCAAGGCATTTTGTCAAATTTTTAAAAAGTTATTCATTTTTAAAGGGTATTCGAATTCTTTCTACACTGCCTGTATGTAAAATGAATGATCGAATGTTTTAATGTCCAATTATAGAGGATTTGTTTATGAAGAATGATCTTTGCGAGTTTTCGTAACAATCGATCGAGTACTCGTTTCGTTGTAATTCTGCAGCAACAAGAAGAAAACCACGTCGAAATGACAGTGAACGCATTAACGGACGATGGCCGCAAATCGTTTTATCGACGAGTCTTCGTTGATCGAAAGGCGACCAAAGCGGGAGCTGTGCTAACCGAACGACGCTATTTAAAATTCATGAATTCTGTCATATCTATAACCAATTAGGTCACACACGCCGGCGACCGGTGCCAGTTCAGAGAACTTTAATGAAAGCCTTTCAAAATTCAGCGAACGTTCCATTCTTTATCGGAGCAATTAGAATCCCCATGCAGCCTGCATAAACTATCGACCGCCGGCCAACGAAATTACTAGAGTGGCCGCAAACCATACTCGAGCACGGGCCATGCAGTCAAACGTTGTACCGTGTAATACCAGTAGATTCTAATTAAACAAAAAAGCAGCCAACCAGTCAAAAAGGATCAAAACATTCCATCCTTTCGAGTGGAATCAAAATACGGAATACGTTTTCAGTCTGATGTGTCCTTGTCCACAGAGTCCGTATAACAGATACAACTCTCTTTACAAAGCTCGTGAAACCACACCAAACAAAGTTTAGTGTTTCAGTCTTCCTCGAAGTCGAAGGAATACAATACACCAGATATGTTACTATGAAACCGGAATTTTTGTATAGAAAGTACTCGTTCTACAAAATCCCCTACAAATAGTAACTTTTTGTGGATACATTGCCACCTGGTGAACCTCGTGTAGGTTGGCGCCGTTCCATAAGGCAATTTTGCTTGTTAACATGGCTATTCATCCAAAAATGCACCTCGTCGCTAGAAATGATTTTTCGCGCTCAACGTTTGCGCTAACGAATACTCATTTTAATAATAAATATCATTTGGACGTGCTGCTCAATTGTGTAACTTGCCATGTTGATTTGGCATTACTGACTGAATTACGGACCGTCAACATCGCCCCCTTCCTATCGGAAAGCCTTATAGTATGAAGATGATACAAAATATTTTATTCGAAGTATTTCCCATTGGTAGCTATATATTTTTTCCATCTCTCTGATAATTTGTGGATGCCACGCCAGGAAAACTGTTTCTCTTTCGAGGCAAACCAGTTATCGAACCATTTTCGTACATTTTCGTAAAATGTGAAGCGCTGCTCAGTAAGTACATGTTCCATCGATGCAAATAAATAATAATCGGATGGAGCCAAGTCTGGTGTAAAGTATTAGGGTGTCCCATAAGTTTCTTCCCTTTTCTTGATGCGAAACGAATACACGATATTTGTTGTTTACGGTGGATTTATTATGTTATATATGAACCGTTCTGTTCTATAACCTTCTTCCATCTCTCAGGAAGCCTCATTATGCCCTCTTTCCAAAATTGTTCAAGCTTATTTGCAAAATATTCATCTAGGTGCGTTTTTATTTCGCTTATGGATTTGAAAGGTTTAGCACGGAGAGAATTTTTTAAGGAGAGGAACAAGTAATAATCGGATGGAGCAAGGTCTGGGGAGTACGGAAGATGAGGTAGAACGTCCCAATCAAACTGTAATAATTTTTGCCTTACGGCCAACGCAACATGCGTTCTTGCGTTGTCGTGATGGAAAACGACACCTCGTCTGTTCGCCAATTCTGGCCGTTTTTCTGCTATGGCGGCTTTCAATTGATCCAGTTGATTGCAATATTTGTCAGCATTGATCGTATCACCTTGAGGAAGGAGCTCGTAGTACACTTTACCTTTCCAGTCCCACCAAATGCACAAAAGAACCTTCTTCGGATGAAGTCCAGGCTTCGCAACAGTTGAAGGTCTATTTTCCTTAGACGAAGTGCGTTTTCGATGCACATTTTGGTATAAAATCTCGTCTCGTCTCCAGTGACAAGCCTCTTTAAGAAAGGATTCCTTTCATGTCGCTGGAGAAACAAATCGCACGAAGAGACGCGGTTCATAAGGCCGGTCTCCGTCAATAGATGTGGAACCCAAACTTCATATCGATTCGCATATCCCATCTTGATTAAATGCTTATGTACCGTTGTCTTGGGAGTATTAGTGGCATCCACTATCTCACGCACACTGTATTGCGGATTTTCAGTGAGCACAGTCTTGATAATGTCCGTATCCGTCGTTGCTGAGCGGCCACTGCGGTCTTCGTCTTTCAACTCGAAATTGCCAGCTCTAAATTTTTTAAACCAGTTGCGGACGGTCCTAATAGTCGTGGTACCACTCCCGTAAACGGTGCAAATCTCGTCTGTAGTGTCCTTTGCACTATTGCCTTTTTTAAAGCAATGAAGCATAACATGCCGCAAATGCTTCTTTTGGCTCTCCACATTGAACGGTGCAGAAAAAATTTTAAAAGAGACTTTGTCACCAACGAAACGTACTTTGAAAGAGCTCTGGGGCTACTAAAACCGATGCCATAAACAGCTAAGAGATAAGCCTGCATGTTTATATAAAAACAGCCACTGAGAGTCACTCATAGCGTGGCGCGGAAGAAACTTATGGGACAACCTAATATATCCCATCTAAACACCTCAATCGTGTCCTTGACCGGTTTTATCATGAAGCAAAATCACGCAATTTCCCATGGCTTTCAAACTCGTGGGGACGGTTTGGTCACATTTAATTGATCCGCGTATTGTTGTTGCGTTTGAGCGTCATCCTCATCAAACAATGCTTGCAATTCGCTGTCTTCAAACTTCTTCGGTGGTCTTCCACGTTCTTCGTTTCTCTCGTCAAAATCGCCACTTTTGAATTTTTTAAATCACTCAAAACATTGTGATATACCAAGAACATGCTCACTGTAAGCTTCGATAAGCATTCGATGCGATTCTGCAGCAGTTTTCTTTAACCCCTTGACCTACGACTTATTTTACAATAACAGTGACTGGACTTTCTTTGTCCTCCGCAGAACGACAAAAAGAAACGACAAATTTGTAGTTATTGCGTGTCTAGCCATTCTCCAATGACCGTACACGATCAACAATTAAATAAAATGTTTTATCCGTTTGAAGATAATCAAGGAATTACATGTTTAGAAGATTCAGTTCGAAATCTTGATCACGAGTCGGAGTCGTTGTTATAGGGCAAGGGGTTAAATGGTATTAAAAAATCTATGCTGTCCGCAAATCGTAGTTTCCAGGTACAAAATTCAACATGTGCAACGCATATTAACCCTTTGCAATCTAAGCAATTTTAATTCCAAAATCAAGCTACACTTTTAACCGTAGAATAGTTTCGTTTTACCTACATGGTTAATTTTCTCTCGTAGATATAAAATTTATTGATGCAATTCGTGAAATACTTCAATTTTTACTGATTTCTGAAATGCAGATATAGTGATGTAAAATTCGTTTTGAATAATAGCGTGACAATTTTTGGTGTCGCCACAAAATTTGACTTGTTCAACGCTATTAAAAACTATGCTGTTGTACGAAACTTGTACCGTTGTGAGTTAAAAATCTTTATCAGATGTCAAAACAAGAATATGGCGTCAATGACGCGATTTAACGGCAACTACGTTGACAGTTAGCGCCACGTATGGATAAATTCCAGTTTCGTATTTACAGACCTGGTAGTCGCATTTTACATGTACAGCTGCATCGGTATTTAATCCTTTGCCCTACGATTTATTATACAGTTGCAGTGACTAGAATTTCTTTGTAGTTCTTAATTTGCTAGAAGCAAAAGAAAATCTGTAACTATCGTGTGCCTATACAGGGTGAGTCACCAAACGTTTGCACCTTAAATATCTTTGTTGCTTCTAAAGATACGTAAAATATGGTACGGACAAAATTGAATGGTATAATGAGGCTGACAAGATAATATAAAAAAATTTTGTTTTTATGTCATTTTTTTTAGAGATATCAAGGTCACCATGACTTGTTTAAATGGAACTACCCTTTTTTAAACACCTACAGTGATAGTCCCTTTCATTAGGAATTCAATGACTAGATTATTCCAAAGGTCATTGAAGGTCAAGGACAGAAAAAACGTATAAAACTAAAATATGGAACCAGAATACCTGTATTTGACAAATGTTCGAAATGATGGCCGTCTACGTCGATACATTGATGAAGGATTGATGAAGATTCTGAAGGAACTTTGAACTCTGATAAGTACATCCGAAGTGGTATTTGTTTGTTTGAATGATTTTTAAGGAATCCCCATTGACAAAAGTTAATTCTATTTTGAAAATCATTCCCGTGCAATTCTTGATGGAGCAATATGTGGAACGGATGAAATTTATGTCGGGCCAGAATTCGTATTACGCTACTTTGACTTATGCCTGCTTCCCGGAAAATTTTTTTCGTACTCGCGTGAGGATTGACAGCTACAGCTGCTAAAATATTAATTTCATTGTCTTCATTGGTCGTGGGATTCTTCCGTTTGTACTGTCTTGCATGTACACTTCCAGTATTTCGGAACAACCTGTACGTATTGATGAAAGTCTGTCTAGAAGGAGTGCTTCGCTCAGGGTACCTTTCTTCATAAAGTAATCGGGCTTGCACTGCATTTTCTCTACATTCACAGTAATTCGTGATAATGTCACACTTTTCAGTCACTGAATAAGACATAGCGGAATCGTGTTTGGAAACATACTGATACAAAATAAAAATGCTGAATAACAGTAACATTGAAGGGCCTTAGTATGTTTACTTTCACTACGACCATAGTATGTTTACTATTTACTACAATTCCCAACCATAATAAACGTATTCTGCTTTCATATTCTAAATCTTATACGTTTTTTCTTTCCTTGACCTTGAATGACCTTGGAATAATATAGTCACTGAATTCCTAATGAAAGGGATTATCATTGTAGGTGTTTCAAAAAGGGTGGTTCCATTTAGAAAAGTCAAGATGACCTTGATGTCTCTAAAAAAATGACAAAAAATCGAAATTTTTGTATAGCATCGTATCAGCTCCATTGTACCATTCAACTTTGTCCTTACCATATTTTACGTATCTTTAGAAACAACAAAGATATTTGAGGTGCAAACGTTTGGTGACTCACCCTGTATATTCTCCATTGGATATACACGAACAACAACCAAATATAATATTATTTAGCTGTTTTAAATGCCCCACCCTGTATAACTTATTTAAATCTACAAAATGCGTGTTTTAAATGTTCATTATAAGCACAGATAAACGATTTAAAAATCGCGAGCAATAACAATTGAAAGGAAAAAGTACATACATACTATCTAGTAAATAAATTTCTGTAACATCTAAATAATGTTCAAGGCGTTAAATTCACATTTAAAACGTTTGTTTGCTTCTAAACGATCTAGTTTACATATAATACTTTTTCTGGGTATGATTTCAAGAATCCAGCGATCCGAAAATACGCTAGGCTCGCAAGCTAGGTTAAATCTGTTACTGAAGATGATTTTTGTTATTAACTTAACACCCCTTTTAATGAAACTGCACCCTTACAGATTCGAATGGACCAAATGAAATTAGATTCTACAAGCGCCATAACTTCAATCCCGTTTCTCGATAATAACACCAATTTCCAGTGAAATGATAACTGTGCTGGGTGCACAGTGAAATCAATTTCAGTGCCATTAAATCCTATGTTCGGGGGGCTCACCTGATTCCTCCGCGAATAGTGTCGTAATTCAGCTTTCGAGATCCATGCCGCCACGTAACGTATCCGGTGGGCTGCGGTATATTGCTGACCACACACTTCAACTCTATCGTGCTGCCCGCTTTGTAAAATTTGTCACCGGCCGTGGCACCATGCTCGTCCACGATCTCCACCTTCGGCACTGAAACAGACATTGATCCCCGATTCGTTAGATCGCATTTGCGGTTTCCGCTTCGGAAAAATCGTTGTTGAATTCAGCGCGTTACTAATACTGTCAGAGGAAGCCATGGAAGCACCCACACGCTTTTTAAATCAGAATAACTCTTTTAAAACGGAACCGATCGACTTAATATTCTTTTTTAAGCAGACAGTACCATTGTTCTAATAATAATAAAACAGTTACAATAGGTAGGAATTAAATGAAAACATGAAGAAGGTATTTTTCTAAAAATTTTCTATTGCAGTCTAGAAAGTTTATGGATAAAATTAAACATTTACACTTAAATTGTTACTGTTTCTTACAAAACAATGCTTTTAGTTGAATGTAGCTCAAATATGTAGCTATATGATGGAATAGACAATCAGCACTCGTTATATATTGTATTTCTGAATTAGAAGATTTGTAAATCGACTTGAAAGTAATACCTTCTTAGTTTTATATACTTGTAAATGTATAATAATTAATACTTATATTATTTGTTCCTGCCAGTCTTTGTTTACATATCAAAGAGTTCAAACGTATTCATATAATTCTATTTTTCAAATAAAATTTCCGTCTACTTGTGGGTCATATTAATAATTTTTAGTTTTTTTTTTTATATCCTATTCTATCACTATATACAACGTAACTAGAATGAGCCATGAAAGTGTATGAACGTTCTTCAAATCAGAATAACGTTTTTAGAATTTTACTAATGACTTGACTATTTTTAGCAATTAGAAACATCGATCTACTAAATAACGCACGAAAAGAAATTAAAAAAATTTGTTACTGGTTTTTTATTACTACATGAAATTTAATAAACTGAACTTTCTAAAACTTTTTTTATTTGAACCCACAGTGAAAATTTAACATGTGCGCTTAATAGACCTATGCTTGGTCTATACATGATAAAAATTTCGTCGAAATCAATTAATATATGTATACACCAGCTACGAGCGGTTGAAAATGGTGAGAATCGCAGATCTTCTCGACCTTTGGTTAGCTTTTACATAAAGTCCATAGATTCCATCTTTCGATGCGTGTTGAAGGGTAATGGTAAAAGTTTTTAACTATTTTCCGTGGGAACGATCAGATTGTGACCTACGGTTCCTTTTGCAAGATTGTTCTTCTTGATAAGTAGAATACGATGATAAAACGATTTAAACTTAAAAAAAAAACGATAAAGGAATAAAACGATTTAAACTTCGAAAAATCGATAAAGAAATAAAACGATTTTAATTTAAAGAAAAACGACGAATGAATGAAACGGTTTAAACTTAAAAAATCGATAAAGGACAATATTGCGGCAAGGCTTTTTGACAAATCTTCACCGATCCAAAGATATTAAATTTATCCAGAACAATCAAGACACAATATGTTTACATACCCTGCACAAGAAGAGTGGTTTCGATCATTGGCGTATTTTTCCACGAACCCGACCCAATCTTCGATACAACGAGAAGTGCATCCTAAAGTCTGGTTGAAACTCCGTGTACCTCTAACAGCAGTTGAATTTGAATGAAGTAACTCGGCCATAGATCATTTATACGGACGAAGTGGCAGACAACTTGCGCGGCAACCGAATACTTTCACGTTACCGCGGCAACTTCACCGGGAAATAAGTTGTTTCTCCGGTTATCGGTTCGCTTCGGGTCCCGCATAAGAAACGTGCCCGGGAACTGCTAACCACGAGAGGAATTGCTGAAATTTCTCAGCGTCGAGCCGCGCTGCAAATGAACCACGAAAAAATCTTGCAACGTTCGTCGTCGTCGCGAACACTGCTCCGCCGCGCCGCTAGAACAATGAGTTTCGGCTGTTTCACGAAGATGGATGCAAACGACGGAAAGAGCCGTGCAATTTCTTCCCTGTGAAACGCACGGATATGTCGGTTCCGTGGATACAGTACCCATCACCAAACACGAATACCAAATCGGCGGTGTTCCAGCATCTGTTGCGGTTCCCTGGACTCCGACCGTCTTGCTTAATTACCTTCGTATAGCAGCCGGGAAGTATTACCTCTCGTTTAGGCGTTGTCTGCCATTAGTTTTAAACTTTGTCGATTAAACGACACTTCCCCAGAAAGCTCTATCGAACCTTGGTTTTGCGGAGCCAAGTTCTTTCGTACCGTGCCGTGAATATGGATGAAGGAATTAGACGTTCGGACGTGCAGTGATCCAAAATCGTAAAAACCCGGATTGAATACATAAATTAATTATGCAGGCCGTTCCAAAACACATGGGCATAACTTCAATAATGAATTCAGTACACTAAAGTAAGTAAAATAGCTCATACAAACGGATACCCGGTCCCAAATAGCAAGAAGATATCTTGTTATTTTTCAAATTGTTGCGGTCTGTGATGGATTTTTCAATCCGTCAAACTTTAGCTGTTTGCACGTGGTGTGCCGACTAATTTTAATAATTAACTAACTTCTCGAAGGACCACCTTCCCTGTTTAGGAAGGACTATATATAACAATGTTTACGAGGTTAGAAGTACTGACTGAGGCTATCGTGATGTACAAGTACGATATATTAGGTAAATCGGAAAGTTCCGTCCGTTTTTTTACAAAAAGTATAGCTTTATTCATGAAAGAAAATGAAAAAGTACGTTAATAAAATATTGTCCATATTAACGATGACTTTTTCCCATCTTTCGGGCAGCAAGCGAATTCCGCGTCGAAAGAATGATTCATCTTTGGAGGTTATCCAGGCGGAGATCCATTTTGCGAGATCTTCGTACGAATTAAATCGTTCTTCAGCAAGTGCGTGTGCCATCGACCGAAACAAGTGGTAGTCAGATAGGGCACAGTCTGGTGAATAAGCCGTATGTGGTAGCACTTCCCAGCGAAGTGCTTCTATCGTTTCCTTGACAATTCTTGAGACGTGAGGCCGAGCATTGTCATGCAGCAAAATCACCTTACGCTGTCTCGTTTCATATTCT
>CM052098.1:20827219-20837858 GCA_028453745.1 Agapostemon virescens
AGGATGTTCGTGGACTAACCGAAACGTCTTTCAGAACCGGGTCGCCACATTAGGTGTATAGGGATAGGGTTGAAAAGGTTTTTGGTTGCCTCGTAACTTTATGAATTTAAATGAAGATACACCTCGAGCGGCAAAGATGTATCCTCGTGGGTTTTACCAACTACTAGTTATAAATTAGGAGGCGGAACAATTGAATTGAGAAACAAAGACTGGTAGAAGATTACGAGCTAAGTTCTATACAATTGTGCAAGTGAATGTGTGTGTTGCGTTAATGCTAGATCTAGCTCTCTATACAATACGTACTCGGTTTATTTCTGCTCGAAAGAGAATTTAACTCGATCTTGCTATAACGTTTCTAGTCGAAGGTTGACGTGAAACTAGCCCCGATTTCTGGGTTCGTCCGAGCCCTTTATATACCCGGATTTTCCTAAAAAATCGGTAGTGGGGCCGTATGTGCGGTGGTTTCCAAAAATTTGTGGGAAAGAATTGGTAGTGGGGGTGGCCACATGTGCCGTGGTCTCCGGGAAACTCGTCTGAGTAACCCCTTCGGTGCGTCAGACTTACAATAAACGGACCCACCGTATGGGGCGAAAAGAGAGAAAACTCCGTACGTTACATATGTATGTATCTAAGTATTTTTGTATCCAACTGCTCTGAGACAGCCGTGAGTTTGCCCTGATAAATGCTTGTCCCTACTCTTTCCGTTGATCATCCCTTCTCTCACAAGAAGTCGCTGGATCAACGAAAATCTATGAATATTGATACAAACCGGCGAATAACAATTCGTGAGATCGTTGAGAGATTAAATTTATCGAATTTGACCGTTCATGGTCATTTGAAACGCGTAGGTTTGTTCTCAAAGTTCGTGAAAACTTTCGTTCAAAACAAAATTACTTTCCGAACACTTAATATATGAATATATACAATATATGTATGAATCAGAGGCTGATCAGCTACTAGCGAGAATGTCGTCCTATTGTCCATCTGTTGGCAAGCGTAGGAGGTAGAGCCGCCACATACACATTGATCGTTCGGGATACATAGAACTTTAGGACAGACTAGCACAAATGGAACAATCAGAACGTTTCGAACCTTCAGTCTAATTAGAACATCGCAAACGTATACCTGTAAGAGTATTTGACGCGGCAACGAGCAAAGCGATGCTTGCAGCGAGCACCGCACATACATTGTAATATTGTAGGCAATTCGAATTTCGTTGTTCATTGTTGAAATGAGAAAACGCGCTTTGGGCACGTCCACTTGGGACTTCTTCCATTTTCCTCGATGTTTCCCACATCGAAGGGACCGAGAAAAGTCGTGTATCAGCCATCGCACACTGTGGTTTTCACACCGAAAAGCCGAAAAAAGTTGATTTAAAAAAGTTTAAACTAGAACTATCGAGTAATAAATCCGACTGACGTACATTACTTTGTAATAATGATAAAATTGCATCCATTCAGATCTCGTACAATTTTTATTGTAATGTCTGCTTCAATGAAGAAATCATTCGAAACTTTCTGGTGAAAATGTTTTTAGAACTTCAGTAATTGTAAACGAAAAAATCAGGAACCAGTCATTTTGTATCAATAATGTATCAATAAACTCATAAAGCAGTGTATTTAATCGAACGTTACAAGATTTTATATTACACTTTGCGTTCTTAACACTTTACCGACCGGAAGTCGATTAATAGATCTTTCAATAATTGCCCCGTAACAAAGTGAGGCTTGAAAAACTGCTTTTACATTGTAATTTGTAACAAAATGATTAGAAAACGTTACTTAGGATCCTTGTTGATTCGCCATAAAAATCGTTGTCGGCCTTTGAGGGATCCTTTAAAAGGTTTTCACTGATGGATTATGAATTTAAAAGATTTTGAAATAATCGCCAGTCGGTAAAGTGTTAAGTGGTCTCTAAGACAGTGGTCAAGCGTTTGGAGAAAATTGTGTAAATTTTTGCATTGTAGAAGCTTTTCATGAAAGCGTATAGGACAATTTTGAACAGGTTTCACTTCCTTATCATCTATACTAATATAATTACTTTCCTTTAATTATTGTATTTAATTATTTATATTATTCATTTAATTGCATTACTTTTTAATTATTAACCTCCGCTAACGATTTTGATGTACTTCTGAGCGAGTTCCTATGCTCTTTTTGGCGCCTTTATATTCGATAAAGGTTTCCGATCACAGTGTAAAAAGAATTGGTTCCAAATTAGTCCGGATTGGCGTTTAATGGCTAAGTTAATATTAAGCCGTTGGTGTAGTATTTTCTGATGAAAATTAATACTAATTGTTTAAAAATATTAAAAAATGCATATTAACTTATTAAAATGTTTAGTGATTTATATGTTTTGCATTAAAATGATAATTTGCATCATTTTCACATAATGTACGTATAAAGATAATGTATAATGAAATTTTTTTAAGTTTTTTGTACACGTGCTCCACGATGGCCATGATTTTTCAAGGGTTTCAACAAAAGTTTTCAGACATCAAAATCAAGTTAATTTTGATTGTTTAAATGTTCAAATATATTTCTATTTCCATAATGTTGTAGTTGACGTTAAAACAAATCAAGTGACCTACGGTAAAATGGTTTTTTCCGGCTTTTCAGGCCAAATATCCCAGTGTGCGTTGAAGAGAAAATATAGATCTTTTAGCTGCACTGTCACCGGAGGCACTTTTTTACGCATGACTCATGCCCGAAAAACCTTACATGCCGAGCTTTTACACTATTTGGAAGATTAAATATATTTTGCGGTTGAAAAATACAGTATTGTTACTGCTATAAACTAGAACATTAATTGCTTTCAACCAGTGAAAATTTGGACATTGTGTACAAATATAATCATCTAGATCAATTAGGTTATTGGCGCTGTAAAATGACTGTGGATGAATTTGAGAAAATGTAAGTTTTGCTTCCTTTAACGCTCGAATTACTAAACAATAAATCCAGTGATATACATTATGATATATTTCGTAAAAGAAAATTTCATCCGAAAATTTCTGATACAAATATTTTTATAACTTTAATAATTGCGAAAAAAAAACTTAGGAACCAATCATTTTCACTGATGGTAGCGTTAAATCGTCAAAGTTCGCGTATCTTCTTTAGATATATTGATTTTAATTCGTTGAGTGAAATTTGTGATTAAATATTACGTTTTATATTTAACTTACCCACTTTCAATAACCCCTGAAAAGTTCTAAAATTCTGACAATATGAGAACACGTTCAAGAAAGAAACTGCAGCAATGCGTTACACATTTACTCTTCTAGTAAATAATAAGACTATCCGAGACAACCGGAATTACCATTGAAACAATAAAACCTGTAATTCGGTATCTCTGGACGATAGGCCTACAGAAACATAGTTCACCGAAAATTCCTTTAAGCAGTGAGCAATATCTCGTAAGTCGTGACAGTATAGAAACTGCATAATAGTTCTCCATACAGTTTCAGACAAACAGAACGACAATCGACACAATTTCCATCGGCCACGCCCAAGCCATCAGATTCGCGGAGTCAAAGAGAAATATATAACCCGTTCCTCAGATTCGAAGTACACAAAGTGACCCGATTTGGAGCAAACTGCTACCGAAAGTTTGCAGGGAAATCGGCTTAGATGTGCCTGCAGAGTTCGCAGGCCCCCACTTCACGACGAATTTCACCTCCTGTCATTCGCGAACCGCGATGGAAAATGTTATCGCCACAAATTGAGAGTGAACGACTACAGGGGACAATGAAGAGGTTCTATTTCACTCGCGAACATATTTCCGGCGTGTGCCGGCGACAGATAAATACGGGCACTTTGTGGTATCGGATTTCTTCGATGGGGTCGGAATGTCTACCGCGATCTACGAAGTCGCCACAAGACACTCTGTCCAGTCGGTAATCGATTTCGATCAACCACAGGCTATTGCTGTAAATAGATCACTCGAAAATCTATATGGAAGCGATGCGAAATAAAACACCGCATTAATTTCCCTTAACACTAGAACTACCAAACCAGTCATTTTAACTGGTCCCTAGTTTTTTCTTTCGCAATTATTGAAGTTACAATTTTTTATCAGATATTTTCGGCTGTATATCTTTAATGATGTACACCTTACAATAAGTATTGTATGAAGTTTTAATAGATGCAGTCTTGCTATTATTACAAAACAATGTGTATCGTTGGACTTATTGTTCGGTAATTCTAGTGTAACTACTATTTTAATTACTGTTTTCTATGAATATACTATAAATTTATGAATTTTCTCGCAATTTGTTACTATCTTGTAATAATCGGTCCATTAAAATTTGAATGTGTGTAGTCTTCGAATATATTCATTTTCTTCACTTTTTTCATGGTATAAAGTGAATGTCGCAGTTACCTTTGAAACGACAGGATATACAGGGTGTTTCACGCAATTGTTTGAAGTCATAACTCCGTTATAATTGCATTTACGAAAAAATGCCAAAGGAGAAATATAAATGGTTCGAAGAGCACTACATCTGTAGGCCTTTAAATTGTTTTTAGATGCAGCAGTGCATGTGCAATTAACAATTGCATCATTTCTTTAAATAGAAATGCATATTTTTTTGTACAGATTGATTCTTCTGTTCATTCTGGGTAAAAAATGATTAGGGGTACCATGGCAAAAAATTATTAGGTCTCGAGATATTTTCAAAAAATGTCTTATTATAATAATTTTTTTGCCATAACTATACATTATGGTCTGGGTTAGATATAATATTATGGTATAGTCTGATGTATTCCAGTGTAGTTTACTATATGAATTCATGTATATTTTAGCACATTCAAGAATATTCTAGTATATTCTAAGATATTTTAGTATATTCAAGGATATTCCAGTATATTTTAGTATATTCTAGTACATTGTAGTATATTCTAGGATATTCTAGTATATATTTATATATTTTAATTATTTAATTATTTACTTTCTTTCCAATCTCTTCTAATAATTAGGCAGCTAATTTTGGTGCACTTAATGTAGGATCTTCCTTTATTTTTCTTATAATTATCTTTTATCTCGCGTGTCCAAAATTTTTAATTGGCCTCTTTGCCGAATAGATTGTATTCGGTCTTCATACTTGAATTTTTCAATAATATCTCACACTGTACTTTTACTAATTTTTCACCTTTTGCATTGTGAAAAATGACAAGATGGCGTACGTTGTATGAAACGTTTCTGTTACATCCGATTATTATCAGTGAACTTAGTAAATATCTAAACACAACTGATTTTCTGAGGCTCGAAACAGTTTACACAGACTGCAATGTCTGTAAAAAAACATCACAATCGCATTAAATACCACATTAGCTCACGCAAAGTGTTATATTCCGAGGTGTCCGAATATTATTGTCACGTTAAAACTAGACATTGTTTCGTTTAAAATAGAATACTTAGTAAACATTAGTAACATTATATAAATAAAAATTATGCTTTTATTAAGTAGACCCTATATATTAATGTAATTTAGAATTATTTTTTTTTCTTCTTCGTGAACAAAATTACAATGCAATAAAGTGAAAATTGTATAGTGTCCGAATATTAAAGTGATTCACTGTAGGTTGCCCAAGGAAGACTACTTTCATTTGCTTTCCTTCATAAACGATACTACAAAGTCGACCTTCTTTTATTAAAATAAAATTTTCTTTCGAAACGTACTCCTTTCTCGAGGTTTCGCATCTCTTCACGATAATGGTATACAGCAAATAATATTCGTGACAATTCACGAAATGCTGAACATTTAGAGAAATTCTTGTTGGTCTCTCGTTCTCTTCAATTCCTTCGTAACGAAATGGAAAAGGAACTCGACGTTGCGTGCAAACAAACGACTTGATTATCCCGGACTTAATTTCGTGGAAGACAAAAGCGGAAAGGAGACAGTGGTATCGCTCATATCTGAAAGGAAGGGAAAAATGAACGAGTACGTGACCGTGTTATCCGTCGGCGCGAGATCTACCTTTCACCAAAACGTGGCTCATTTAACTGTCGATGCACGGGAGTATAATGGAACGGCCCATTTGAGTACAAAGTTATACCACGCCTCGATGGAGTCTGCTGGAAGCAACAGTCTGGAATTAATTTCAGCGATAGTGGTGAACTGAGAATAGAGTAAGTCTGAGAAGTGGGGAAACTGGCACAATACGATCGACATTGAACTCGATTGTTTCTTAAGGAAAAATTGCGTAAACTTGTTCGTCAGATTACGTTAATGATTTGTTACGAACCTCTCGATCGCCATTTCTACTTTGAAAAAGTAAATTAAGGCATTATTGCGAAATGGAATTTGATATACACTTATCTTTATACTTTTTATAATATTTGATTTATTAATCCTTTGCACTAGAAGCTGTTTTAACTCTAAACCCAAGGCAGTTTTTCTGCCCTAGAATATTTTCATTCTTCTCGATATATTTCGTCTTATGCATACGAAGTTTGTTTACTATTACTTGTCCTTGCAACAATTAAATTTTTACGAATTTCCTTGGTATAAGCATAGTGATTTAAAGATTGTTTTAAACGGTGTTGCGGCTATTTGTAGTTAATATGGAAGGTGTATCCTCTATAATTTTTCTCTCGATTATGACATGCAAAACGACAAAACCGAACTAGAATTAATCTCACCGTATAGATGGAGGTTTTGTCCAAACCCTTTTATAGTTATCGGCTGTAACCTAAATTATTGTAACCTAAACTAAATGCTAAGAATCGTGGCATCACCCGATATGATTCTTCTACACGCGGGATTAATAAGAAAAGATTAATATTTTATTTTTAAATAAGCAGGTACTTTCGCCAGACACATTAACATCTCTCAGTAAACAACTAATAAATACTGTTTAACAAATACCATGGAACACATCACGCAAGCAGACTATCTTTCAAAAGTTTGAAAGCAGTTGAACGAAATTTTATACAGACAAATTTTATAGTGACAAATCTGCACGTACATTATACTCAAGAGAATCAAGTTACATGTAATAGTAATAGTTACTAAATTCTAATATCATCGAAATGGCCGCTTTTCAAAAATAACTTTTAAACTTTGTGGTATGCTATTTACTGATTTTGAAAAACAATATGATCCTACATACGAGAAAAACAGTAGAACATGTACATATGTAATATTAAAGTAATAAAAAATAGAACATGTACATATGTAATTTTAAATAATGAAACATAGTAGAACATGTACGTATGTAATATTAAATAATGAAAAATAGTAGAACTCATGGTAACACCAGCAAGGGGATGATTTCTCATGTAACATTTGGTCGAAAATAAGAAATATAGTTTTTTTCATATGGGGCTTCATTTTCGAGAAAATCGACATTGAAAATTCGTTGGGTACGCGTGAACTTGGACAGTCCGCTTTGTTCGCTCGATCTATCCCGCAATTTCCAATGCTGCTTGCATCTGTATACACTATCGTTTAGAATATGGTATGACATTAATTAATAATTAGTCGTAAATTTCAATGATTGATTTATTCTAGCAATTTACAAATGTTGAAAATGTTTTTCTTGCTGTTATAGATGAATTAATTAATGCACGCGTACGTAACAAAATTTCAAACTCGATTTTCTCGAAACTGCACCGCTGTATGAAAAAACAGTTGTGTTTGCTAAGCTATTCAAAATGAGAAATACATTTTTACTATGGACAGTTAGTTTCAGTAAATTAGCACAGGATCATTTGTTGAACTGAAAAATGGAACTACTTTCAAACTCTTAAACGGTACTGCAATTATATAAGCTCATTTTCGAATATAGTTTCCGGAAACATTAAAACTGCATTAAAAACTTCAGTCATATTTCATAGATAAACACTTAGATCGTCATTGTGCTTTCCATTTTTGAGTTATCTTTTTATAGTCTATGAACTTTTCCGACAGCTAAGAATATTATATTCCAATAAAATGAAAGTGTATTTTACAATTATTCAAATATCTGTTTGGAACATACGTTTTCTTGAAACCAATATGAAAAAAAAATGAGTATAGAATTTTTATAGTACAACTTCACCTCTTTTATTTATAACTTGACTGCGTATCACTACGATGGATAAAATTGTTTCGTATTAATTACAAGAAACTGGGACCAAACAGAAAATCTATTTTTGAAAATAAGATAAAAAGTAACATATACGACATTATTAAATTCTTTTTATTCTCCTACTATTTCTAGTTTCGCCGATTCAAACAGTCATAATCAGTCATAAATTAATCGAAACCGTAATCTGTTTAAGTAATAGTTTCTAGGAAAACTAGAAAGTAATGAAATATGATGGACAAAGGTATATTTAATATTTTATCGTTGAAGTACTTTTTATAAGTAGAAATGCATTATCCAAATGAATTGATCAAAGTAATTTATTAAAATCTGCTGGTATCATTTCGGGATCATCCTGTGACTGTTATAATGTTAACGAATATCGAACCCTGTTTAGCTGTTTTGTTTTTGTACATGTAAATTTTGTTATCCATTTTTCTCGAATGCAGTATCAGAAATAGCATTGAGAATAGCAAAGCTAGGCGGAGATATTCTTCCGTCCATCGCATCGGCTGTATTATAAGGTCGAAACAGTTGGTCGGATTGGTTTGATATCAGTATAACCTTTCGTTGAATTTAATTTTGCGAACGGTATTCCTCGTGGAATTTACTACCACCAGTTCCTGTGTTTTCTCTTGCCTTGTTTCGGTTTATTTAGGGAAACAGGGCCAGAGAGATGCACTTCTAAGGCGCGAGTAAATGAAACAATCACAGAGTTGGAGGTAGAAAACGGAATAAAAAAAGGGGGGTGGGGAAGGGAAAAATTTCCCTGATCACGGATTCGCAATACCGAAGAAGGAGAAAATACATACGAAATAGTTCCTTTATTTTTGGCTAGTTACATCGACCAAAGAAATAGACGGTCCTAATGAAATTGAAAATATTAGCAAAGAAATAAGCAGGAAGTAAGGGACTTCTATTCGACGAATGAAAAATTTGAAAAAAGCGCAAATAAATGCATAATTCCAGAATAGTTCTCTCGGTATTAGGCTTCTGCTTCGGCAACTAAACTCGGGTCTATTCTGCTTGATTATCTAATACGATGGAAAGTTACTTCTTCGGTTTATTCTGTGAGTTTTCAATAGGTCATCAACTAATTAAAATTGCGTGCATAAATTAACAAATTCACACCGATAAAGAACACTATTCATTTGATAATATAATCGTATGGAATTGTTTATAAAGATCGACAATAGGGTGGTACTCAGAAATTTAGTTATCTAAGCAAAATTTCAGCTATCTAAATTCTTATCGATTTGGCATAACGAAACAACTATTATTTATCTAATGTGAATGGTATTAAAGGGTCACCATGTGACAAGATTATGCTGTTCGGATATTTTTTTGCATAGGATAATTAATAAAAGAAATACAATAATACAAGACGTATATTATAACATGACCTTCAAATGACCTCGATCTTCGAAAGCTCAAATTTTACGTATCTCGTGAGATCGTAAGCTTTGGCTAACAATGAGATGCCATAGATGCCACATCTCGAATAAACAAATAACAGGTCCATATTTCATAAGCGGTACATTAAATACAGAAAATGATGTTACAAAAATTCAAACTGAGCTACAAATTGTCATACATGGTGTGCCATTGTATAGCCACCTTGAAATATGATACCAGCATGACGCGACAGTTACTCGACGAATCCTGCACGTCCTCTCAAGCCTAGACTAAAAATTTGCAAATCGATAGATTAGTGGTAGTGGAGTTCTTTCACTTTTTCTAATAATTGTCCAGTGTTTATGATTTTTTTGGTACTCAAGGTTACTCAAAGGTTATAGTATTACAGTTGGTTGAATACATTTTGACCCAAGTCACCTATCGCGATGCTGAAAATATGTATTCCTATTTTCGAAAAACTCCGATGACCTTGAAATCTCGAAAAATATGAACTGGAGAATAATTTTTACCAAGCGATATTTTTCTCTATCATAAAAAACAACCGAGATATTCAAGATGCTCGAGTTAGGTGAGACAACCTGCATACAACTTGCGAAGATCTATGAAGGGCTTGTCTCAAATTTTCTTTATAGGCACAGATAGAAAAGTTTAAAATTGTTATGCTCACTTTTAATTTTAAAGTTTCGAGCAATACCAATACCAAAAATAATTTGTTGGCACACTACTTTGTTAACTAATCTTCCTGTCGACTCAAAACGGATGTCAAATCCTTCGGTCTTATATTAACCCTTTTAGTGCCGAACTACGATATATCGTTCGCAACACTTGCGAAAAATGCCAACGACGATATATCGTTGAATATCCGATGGCGCCTTACTATTTGCATTGCGCGCGAACTCTATCTCAAAATAAATTTATAAAACGTGATAAATGGACTAACTTCATTGTGCAAGAATAAAAAAAAATTGTTTTTGGATTTAACCTGTTAGAGAACAAGGTTCGCTCTATGAAAGTTCTAGGGTAAGTGCCGTGGGGTTCAACACAGTCCGCTGCCTGCACCACTCCGCGGTCAGTTCCTCGAGGAACCGAATCTTTAAATTTCGGTAACGCGAATTACGAAAATGTAATATATTTGTACTTGATCTACGTGATCC
>CM052098.1:20838258-20854615 GCA_028453745.1 Agapostemon virescens
ACAATACTTTCGCTCGGTACTAAAACGGTTAAAGAAGTAATTTGCTTTTAAAAGGTGTCCACTTGATTTTGTCACCGATCAAACATATATCGACACGTCCCTCTAATCGCATGCTCAAGCTTATGGTAATATATACGTTGTGCTCGCTTATCAAAATGTTTCGCCGCGGGAATATCTCGAAGAAGCATTTATAGGTCCAATCTTAATAACCCATCTCATTCGATCACTCACACAACCTATCAAGCATGAACGGCGTACGCTCTTCACGGAGCCAGCACGTCCAGCACCGTTTACAGAATCCTGAGAACTAATCAATACCTTTCCAAGAACGTGGCAGCCCTAAATGGATTTCAGCTCACGGGCCAAAGGCGAGTGCAGCTTACAAATAGAGTGCATGCGTACGAAAAGTAGTTTCGCTTGCTTTCCACGGCAAACTTAATTGAAGTATCTGGTCAAGTTGGCGGGGAAACTGAGGGAAGGTCGTAGATGGAGAGATTATATGTGTGTGTCTCGGAAAGAGAGAGAGATAGAGAGAGACGAAGAGAACGATGAGACGAAAGATGCGAATGAATGGTTGTTGCATCGAAAAACGAGGAGACGGACAACACCGGAAACGACAACTGCTACGAGAAAGAACACCAGAAAGAAGAAAAGCGAAAGAACGTGGAGGGATAAAGAGGAACGAAGACAGCAAGAGTGGCAAACAATCGTGAGAGGACTTTGCCTCGTGGCGCCGGTTAATCAAAGCTTCGACCGACTCACCCCTTGGCTTTGCCAGTGTCGGGCAAACAATGCCTCCGAGCAGCAAACTTTCTAAAACGTCCATTCGGAAAAACCCCATTTGCCCCCAAATGAAGACTGCCTACCCGTTCATTTCAATTCATTCCCTCTGCCCTTTCTTCGTGTTACGGTGGTCGCTGCCGGGTGTACCTGTGTTACTGCGAGTTAACAACCAACCCATTGTGTCGTCCGAAATTGTCTGCGATCCTTCTTTCATGGCAAAGCGTGACACAAATTGTATTGACAATGAAAGTCCACGGAACTCGCCGGAAAAGAACGGTGAACTTTTTCGTCAGCTATAAAACTGTATTTCTGAAGTCACCGGCGCACGAATGAATGTAATATGTTCGGTTTCATCGAAATCCGAATTGTGTTAAATATTTCTATCCGGTTAAACATTATTTTTATCAAGAAATCGTCGATTTTTCGGTACAGCACTTTCAAAATTGTTTAATTAAATTGTACGAATGACGCCTCTAAGGCGCCACTAAAAATTGCCATACTATTATTTAAACAACTTTTACATTGTTGCGTTTACGGTTAAGAAATGAATAAAAATTGTAATATTCTAAGTACGAGTAATAGAAATTAATTTCATATGCACGAAAGAAAATAAATTATGTACAATGGAGTTATTACAAGTGTAAATATTACTTCGATTTTGGAATGAAATTGCTTCGAGTACAAAGGGTTAATTAACTCGGTAAGATGACCAATTCAGTAAATGAATATAAGATAATCGACTTCATACATAAAAAATAGCCTGCACATACAATGATGTGAATAACCATAAAGTGAAGTACGTTTTCTAGTTTCTTTCCACAATGCTTCTAGTAAGAACTAATGCGTAGAAGGAAATGTATGTTTATATGTTCAAATTAAAGCTATTAATTTAATGTCCGAGGACGATGCGAATATGGCTATGAATATTTATGAACTTAGTTGCCGTTTGTACTTCAATGAGAGCATTTTTGTATTTGCCTCATACCTCTATTATGAGATACCATTATAATAAGCGTCTAAAACTATTTCTTTATTTGAGAAATTCTGAGCGTTGTTGATACCTCGCAATGTGTAGTAAAGAATTTCTTGAAGAATTAGAATTGAATAATATGGTAAAAATAAACGATTAGAATGGTCAACACAATTTTTTCTACAGTAAATCATGAAATTTTTTAGCCTTTAAAAAGTGAACTAAACGATTTGTCTTTTCTGGAGCAACTAAAAACATTGATTTAGTAAATGATATGCAATAATAATTTCGAAATCATTCTAAATGGTAATAATTACATGAAAAACTAAAAAAGACATTTTTCAAAACATTTTAATTTCAACTCGTAAGGAAAATTTAAAATATAAGTTTTGCAGACCTAATGCAGGAAAAAAAGCTACGCGTATCTAACGAATTTTCAAATTCGATTTTCTCGAAAATGAAACCCCGTATGAAAGAAACTACATTCCTTATTTTCGACTAGAATTTACATGAGAAATTATCCCCTTGCCGGTTGTACCATGATTTCGCAAACACCCTGTATTGTGAGATAGCATTATACTAACCGTTTAAAAATATTTATGTGATAAATTGCGAGCGTTATTAACAGATTGCAATGTGTAGCAAAGAATTTCTTGAAGATTGCCATTGAAGATTTTCTACTTCGAAGCGTGTAGTTTTAAATGAATTATTGAATTTAAAATGCCATCCTAGTCTTATCAGAAAATGGATTGGAAAATTTGGTAAATTTTAGTATAAAAAATAACTAAGAAATGTAGCATTAAAAAAGCATCATATCCTATTAAACTATCATATCATATTGGAAGCCGGGTTGAAATTTGCAAAAAATACATTCGAAAAAATTGAATTCAGTTCGATTAAATGGCTCAAGTTATTATTGCCACGATATACGAAGAGAGATAAGAATTATGTCGGGAAGAGCTCAAGAAAGCGGCTTTGTAATGGTGTGGTCGGCATTTAAAAAGAATGAAAAAGGTGAAAAACAGAAACGCGACAAGTTTATAAAAATATGAAGCTACAAACGGCAATTTTATCAAGGAACAGGAAAGGTCAACAAAAAGATTAAAGTTCACTTTGAAGCACGGAGGCGGGTCTATGATTGCGTGGGGTTGCGTTTCGAGTAGCAGGGTAGGTGGACTAGCGTTCATCGAAGAAAATATCGCCAATAAATATAAATATTTGCACCTTTCGCAGAACAGTATCTTAAGAAGTGCAAATAATATGAAAATTCAAAGTACTTCACTAACTGTTATAAGTTGACATCTGTGCTCCAGACAAGTTTCATTAATTTCATTTATAGAAGTAATCAGCGTTGTTAAAGGGAATTGTTAGTTACTGAATAATAAAGTTCTCACCTCATACTATAATCTGATCATTTTCGACAGAAATAAATTAATGTTCAATGGTGTTAATTTTATGAAAATCATTCCCAACCAACGCAATAGTACATGTCACCGGTCACCAGTATACATTCAACGTGCTAAGAACGATCGATTTAGTTTTGAACCGTATCAAAACAAAATTCGCCTTCACTAGAGCTGATTTCACTTATGAAATCCATTTTTTCGGGGTTCAAACAAAATCACTCTATACAAATTCTTCTGATACTTTCGCCACGATCTTCAGGTCTCAAATAACATATGGGTCATTGTCAGAGCCACAGTTTTAAAAGAATATTTCATTAATTTTATCTTTAAGTTATGTATTCGTTTTAACCCTTTGCGGACGACAATTTTTTCGGTCGGGTGAGGTAGCAGGACGAAGCGATTTTCGCAGATGTATAAAGTGTCCTACAGGGAACAATAAAATGATCTTATATACTCACTAGACTCATCACAATCTGTCCATTCTGATTTATCAGTGGTTTGTGGGGCATTACTGTTACTTTCGGAATCGCTCTCTATTATTCTGATTCTTCGATTTCTTACACGCACTCCATTGTCATCATCTTCATCGTTTCCTCCATTTTCAACGAACGATTTCGTCTTGGACCGTATCAAAACAAAATTCGCCTTCACTAGAGCTGATTTCACTTATGAAATCCATTTTTTCAGGGTTCAAATAAAATCATTCTATACAAATTCTTCTGATACTTTCACCACGATCGCCAAGTTTCAACTAACATCGGGATCATTGTCAGAGCCACAGTCTTAGAAGAATATTTCATTAATTTTATCTTTGTCTCTATTAAGATGTGTCATTTCACAATTCGTACGAAAGAACATCAACACCTAAGGAATCTTTCTAAGAACCAATAGTCCGTTCCTATCGGTTGGAGGTAACGAAATCTAACATAAAAACCGACTGTCGCCTCTCGCTCGCCACTCGGCCTCGTTAATAGCAGAAACTGTAGAAAACTTTCAAAAATTGAAGACGTTCTGTCTTTTCTTTTCAGAATGTAGTACACAGTTTATATACGAGCATTAAGAAAAAGCGTAGCGGACAAGTCGAAATGAGCCGACAGTCGTGGAGAAACGAAGGTTAACGAAGCCTCCTTATCAAAGTTTCGCTAACAACGTCGCCTCGGCTAGATTTATTCAACCGAAATATGATACCTACGACGGAATAACTTTTTCACGTGGTATGCGTTTCGCGGCTCTTTCCACGACCGCTCTTTTCGCCTGCTAAAGGGAATAGTTCTGGCGAGGCCCTCTCGTCCACCAACTTTCCTGGCTTCCTTTTGTCGGACAGGAACTTACCCCTTACCGACTTTGCGGGCAAATTCATCGAGCAGAGAGGTTTGCGTAACTGCCGTGGAGTTCTCCGGGTGGACGGTGTTTTCCAACAAAGTGTTTCTTTCGGCTATTATGCAGTCAACGATGGGACCAGCAGCGCAGCGCAACGGGCGAAAGCTGAATAAGGAGGAACGAGTGGGTGGAGCTTTAAACGAAACTAGAAAAACTACGGGTCCACCGGCGCGCGACTTTTACTACTTGCGGGATAACCGGAGAACGTGAAGGGAACAAGAAACGAGATAACGTGGCGGGGTCGAAAAGAATATGTGGGCCGGCGAAGGAGCCCTAAAAAAAAAAGAAAAATAGAAAAGTCGCAGAGAACAGGAACGAAGCGAATGCAAGAAAGTTCGAGATGGGAAAGAGGAGAAGAGAGAACTCTGCCGCGAGAACAGAAAGGAAAAAATCGGAATCGGGATCGGTTTTATAAGAAGGAAAGAGGGGAAAAAAGAGAGGAAAACCGCACCGTAAAGAAAAGAAAAAAAGTTTAATCGAGAAGAAAGAGGATTCCGGAAGAACATTCGAAAGCTGAATGAGAGAAAAATGTAGAAAGATCGCAATGACGTACAGTGAGGCGAAGCGACTCGATGGCGATAAAAAATCTGTAATATTTCTTCTGCTTTGTATATTTTAATGAGCTTTTGAGAAGTTAATCGTTACATTATTGTCTTTACGATCCGTTAATTTCAATTTATTAATAGACTTAATGTTCAAATATTCGTTTTATTATCAGACATTCATTTTATATGACGCATACCATATCATATGACAACGTTCAAATAATAAGCACAAACGTAATATATTGCAAACAAAGTATCTATATGTTATATGATGTATAGAAAACACACAATATATTGCAACAATAATTCAATAATGATTAATACGATCAGAAATGGGCATTTACCTTCCACTTTCAACAATTTCTTACCACACATTTTGTTTGATCGACTTTATTATTCTTTCCTTGCGTAGAATATTTTCAGAATAATGTTTTGTATCTTTTTCGTAGAATCGAAGTAAGAATAAGAAACGTGGAGTGTGAGAGTTGCCTAGATACGGATTACCAGACCTTGATAATTTATTTATTCAAAGGCAATATTGTTAAAAAATAACACAACATAGCGTTAAATCTTTTTGATTTCTAAGTGACCAAGATTCGCTCTGTTACGTGGCATCAATCACAGCAATGCCAAATGGTGTCAACTCTTTAAAAGTTTGCAAGAAGTTGAAGGTTTACTTACATATTTAAACATTATTTTAACCCAGAGTATTAAAATCGTCTCTTAATTACACAAACTCTAACGATTAATTTGAATGAATAATTGTTAAATGAGGATCAACTAAAAAGTTAACGTATCTGCTAGAGGAATCACTGAAAATGTATTTATAAAAATTGATAAACAGATCTGCGAATAGTCTTAAACGTTTGGTGCGTTCTTCAAGGGTTAAAAAAGTTGTAAACATTTCATCTCAATATAAGAACCTAATACAATCGATATACATATAAGAAACATTGTAGAAGGTTTAACCCTTAGCACTTCAATGACTCTTCTGAGGCGACACTGAAAATTGCCATACTATTATTCAAAATAACAATTACATTACCATGTTTGCATTTAAAAAATCGATAAAAATTGAAGCGTTGTACATACGAATAATAATAACACATTTTATGTGCACGAAAGGAAATGAACCAGGCATAATGTAACTATTCTATGTAAAAAATATGTCTCCATTTTGGAACTAAAATTGCTTAAAGTGGAAAGGGTTAAATTACAACTTTCAAAGTAAAATTTCTTAAAACCATTAATCCTCAGCATTCGAATGGCGACGCTATAACGCCACTAAGAATTGTCATACTATTATTTCAACAAATTTTACATCGCTAAGTTTACAGTTAAGAAATCGATGAAAATTTTAATGCTCTGAATACGAGTAATAGTAATTAAATTTATGTATACGAAAGGAAATAAACTATGTACAATGAAGCTATTATAGGTAAAAATATTTTATCGATTTTGGAATGGAATTGTTTCGAGTGCAAAGGGTTAATTATAGTTATACAGAAAGGAGGTGATCGAAGGATGATGCAGAAAGATGTTGCACTTTGTGATGGAATCGTGGAATCTGTCAAGCGACGTAAGCGTTTCCTTCCGAGTACCAACCATGGTCGAGAATAAAGTGCAAGTGTTTTGCCGCGCACGCACAATGAGTTGCGGCCAGTGCCAGAAACAAGCAGAGGTTGTAAATACTCGTTTTCACCAAGTCACACTGCACGTGGAGACTTTCCCAGCGTTATGGAGGCTAGGATAGTTGCTGATGCAAGTGGTGGATAAAAATACGCGTCAGGTTACGATATCTGTTCCGTCCGTGTCGAGGAACAGCCTGTTCGAAGGTATTGGTTGCAAAATGTCCCCGGCAGGTTAATTAGAAAATCGTGACAATGCCCATTCGAGTGGCACGCGAAAAGGTCGTATTGTCCTGCAATCGGTGTTGAGCCAAAAGGAGACTCTTCGACGACCGCGTCGATGATCTCCACCGACTTGCAGGACAATTACGCCATAAAATCATCTGCACGATTGCGCGCGGATTTTAGAACACTACCGCGCTAATCCAAAGTACCATCCTTTCTTTTAAATTCTTAATCAATATCAGCGATCCGAAGGAGAGGCTTCCTTCTCCACCCTAGAGGAACATTCGAGGCAAACCCTCTCCCTTTAGGACAAAATTAACGAACAAAGTGCTGTGTGCAACGTATCGGTAACACTCTTATTTTCGCGACGTGGATGACACGAAGGGAAGAGGAAAGTGACTTTGGAAGAAGCGACCAGAACCGTTTTGACGATCGAATCGAAAGCATCGTACACGTTTTGACTATCGAGGCAGAAACACCTAGAACCGTTTAGACTTACGAGTCGAAAACATTGACACTAGAACTACCAAACCAATCATTTTGACTGGTCCCCAGTTTTTTCTTTCGCGATTATTGAAGTTATAAAAATGTTTTTATAAGAAATATTCGGATCTACTTCTTTAATGACGTATACCTTACAATAAGAATTGTACGAAATTTTAATAGATACAGTCTCTAATAGAGTCACTGTACATCTAAGTCGTTGTTCATGTTTGGAATACATATTTGTTTGGTACTGTATCGTTCCATTCGTTACGGTCACGATCGCATTGAAGTTGAAAATTTCCAATGTCGCGATTGCGTTTATACGACGCTAATCAGATGGTTATTCTCGATATCTGAGTAAAACGATGAACAATTCGCAATCGTCTTCGATCCTCACCAATGCCGTCGGCCAATTTAATATTCGACGGCTGTTTCAAAGTTTCCCGGTGGGCCGTATTACACTATGCGAAAAGCTAAAATATTTCGCGACGATAGATCTGTGGCAGAATATACGAGGTGTGTTCAAAAAGTATCGCGAATTTTGTGTTTTTTCAAAAATTATTTATTTATTCATGAATACCTATTTTGTCCCCTTCAAAGTAATCCCCATGAGATATTATACACTTGTGCCAACGGTTTTTCCAATCTTCGAAGCACTTCAAAAAATCATTTTTTTTTTATCTTTTTCAGCTCCTCCTTCGATGCCGTCTTTATCTCGTCAAGCGTAGTGTAACGTCGTCCTTTCATGGGCCTCTTCAGTTTAGGGAACAAGAAAAAGTCACAGGGGGCCAGATCTGGGGAATACGGTGGCTGCGGCATCATTAGTGTGTTGTTTTTGGCCAAAAAGTCGCGCACAAGCAACAATGTGTGAGCAGGGGCGTTATCGTGGTGCAAAAGCCAATTTTTGTTCTTCCACAAATCCGGGCGTTTCTGGCGGATTGCTTCGCGCAAATTGCGCATAACTTGCAGGTAATATTCCTTATTGACCGTTCTACCCTGTGGCAAGAACTCATGATGCACCACGCCCCTGCAATCGAAGAAAACTGTCAGCAAAACTTTCACATTCGACCGAACTTTCATTCAATCGAAGACGATCCAAAACACGTGCAAGCAAAGCAGCTGTCAACAATTAAGTGAACATTCAAAATGGCCGAGCTTGTCGGCATAAGTGAGAGACATGAGTACCAACATAAAGCCACAAAAAGATCGAAATTCGAATATACGTAACCCGCGAAAATTCAAAATTCGCGATACTTTTTGAACACACCTCGTACTATACCGTCTGAAACGATGGTGTATTTAACGAGATTCTAAATTCAACTCGAACGTTAGTCGAAATAAGGCCTTATGACCGAACGGTGGTCAAAAGATTCCAACCTTGATCAACTCGAACGATAGTTGACAAGGTCTTTAGAATTTCGTTAGTGTAACACTAGAACTACTGAACAATAAATCCAACGATATACATTGCATTGTAATAATAACGAGACTGCATCTATTAAAATTTCGTACAATTCTTATTGTAAGGTATACGTCATTAAAGAAGTAGATCCGAATATTTCTTATAAAAACATTTCACAATGAATCTTCTGTTATATTATAAAACGATAACTCCAAATTTACTATTGCAAACGATCGAAACTAGCAACAATTTCTTGAATAGCACGAAGTCCGAATATTAATACGAGTCACTATATGTGAATGATACGGTGTGCTGAGTGTTCGGTCGTTTGCGGGTTGTTGTTTTAACCCTTAGCACTCCAATGCCGCCTCTGAGGCGACACTAAAAATTGTCGTATTGTTTTTGAAAATTACTTTAGATCACTATGTTTGCATTTTAGAAATACGTCAAAATTTAAATGTTTCACATACCAGTAATAATAATAATAAACTTTATATGTGCAAAGAAAAATGAACCATGTACAAGGGAACTATACTACATGCAAAAAGTGTCTCCATTTTGACATTCAAATTGCTTGGACTGCTAAGGGTTGAGACTGACTACATTCGTGTGGATTTTTATCATAAATTTCAAGGATCGGTGTAACGAAGCTAGGCAATTATAACGTATTTTTACGGCGCTCATCCGTGTGATCTAAGTGCACTTTGCGTAGACTAGTCAGTTTATGGAGGTGAAGTTGTCGCTTTGCGGACTTTGGCAATGTGTTAGAACCTCTGCAAGGTCTCGTTCTTAGTGTTCCTGCACAGTAGTCGTTGGGCCTGAACTCCAGGACTCTTTGCAAATTTCGATTTACGACATGCAATTCGTTGTTTAGGACGTGCAGAGATTTGAAAGTGACTGCGGAATTTTATTTCCTCATACACGACTGTAATGGCTTGTGCATCATAAACTGGCAGACATGTGTGTATCAAGTGTAGCTGACGCTGGCCGCCTCGCAGAAATTCCTGAGTTTTATTTTCGTCAAGGTACCTGCGGAACAAAAAATGACGAAGAGGCACGCGACAGGATAGCAAGTTTTGAATTCCATTCATCCTTCTTTAGACGGCCTACAGTAATGTTTACTCGATTAATTCTCTATCAAGTGTAGGCATTTTTTCGGTGAAACTGCAAAAAGGAAGAACCATCGCGGTTCGTCAAGGGCCGAAGCCGAGGGCGAGCGAACCGGTCGATGAGCGACTGACGGTTTATGGGTTTATAGTTAACTGATGTGGCACGATTTGGCAGATTCCAGAGAAGCGGCAAGGGGTCAGGGTCAGGGAAAACAGAGAATGATAGGTCACTCTCGGGCATGTCTGCAAGACGTTAACTCCACCTTTAAAACCTTGGCGACTCCTCCACGATCATCAATCAGAATCAGCAACAAAGTGGAAAAAGACACACGATTTCGTAAACGAGACTGCTCGGAACTGCTGAGCAATATAGTAAGTGTTCAACGTGGGAGAATAGTCTGTTGGTCTTAACCCCTTGCCATACCATTTTGTTTGTAACTAAAGCTATTATAACGTTTTCATCACTATTAATGTTACAGAACAGAAAACATAGTTTACATTTTCTATACACTTTTTATGGAAAAGATATCGAACGGGTAGATAGTGTTTTTACATTGTCAATACTGTCCACGTACGGTGCTTATAAAATGGTCGGCTCCTTCGAAACCAATTTAAGTTGTTTAATGCATCTCTTTCAGGAATGTTTGTTAATTTGCTAAGGTATATTGTATATTGTTATTGTATATTATTATACGTATACTGTATGTGACCTTTTCCGAAGTTATTATCTATATATATATGAATCACAGACGGATCAGGTACTAGCGGAAAAGTCTCGTCCTAGTGCCCCTCTGTCGGTGAGTGCAGAAGGTACGGGCCCATCGACGATGTTCATGCCCATATATGCGCATGACGGAAAGTATGAATGGAGGAAAACGCGGGAAAAGCGGAGTGATCGCGACGAGAGGGAAGAGTTGGAGGACAATCGTGGTTGGAAAGTCGTTGTGGGTAGAAAGTTGTTAGAGTAGAAACGTGTTGCAGAAGTTGGATTGTTATGTTGTTAGAATTGTTATTGGTAGAAATTAGAAGTTAGTGTAATCATTAGTTGTAATCGCGTAACTATTTTATACTTCTGTTCCGTTTCTTTTCTGCCTAAACAAATAAATAATAATTTATATCCGTTACCACATATAGTTGATTTTGCAATAAACTCTTGTTATATTTCCGGTTTATCAATCTCGACGTTTACTGGACCAATTCCTACAAAAGTAATATTTTTTTCTATTTCACAATATTATGAAACGTGATTTTTACGTCGCCGTCAAGTCGTTTTGTTTCACAGTACGAAGACGACGCGACGAATCGATCGTTCGCCGGATGAATGGAGCCGCTGAAAGATGGGCGGGAACATATGGGCTTTATGAATTCATTACGTTTTACGGGGACATCGTAATTTCACGAGCCTCGCTTTCGTGTTAAGTCGTTCCTCGAGTTATCGTTGTAATTATTGAGGATGAATTATGCCTCGAGAGATTCTGTTCAATTTTCCGCTAGACGAGTGTTGAAAAATTACAGGCGAGACCTCCTCGGAAACACAGTACACTTCGCTCGGACAGGTGACAAGGGGAATGTCTACGACGTATAATCTGTTCTGATAATGAACAAGGTCTCTACCAACACTCGTCTCGTTCATCTTGGTACTCGTGTTCGGGTGTATTATGTTTTATTGCATTCTGTCTTCTGTATGAAATTTTCGGAGGATGTAGTGGAGAATGTTGAATGATTTCATAATTTACCTTGGAGTATCCACTTAGTGATACTTTTTGACTAGTTAGCAGATTTTTAAGGATTTATAGATTATGAAAGTCTTTATTATTCAGAAGATCATTTCTTTTTCTTACACTACTAAAATTGTTAATCAAGAAACTAAAGTTTTACTTAAAACTGTTAAACACACGAGTGAATCATTTAAATTTCTATCTATATTAGGTAAATTTATCATTTAAAATTTGAAGATAGTGGTATGAAGCAACAGTGTCCATAATTTTAGAGTTTTGATACACGTTTATGGTCAAAGATTTGAGCTACAATGATTTTTAGAGCGGTAATTAAAAATTGTCTATCATGTGTTATGCATTATGCTATTATCAGCCTGCGGAACTTCATGTAAAATAAAAATTTCCTGTATTAACTGCAAAAACAGGAGCCAACTAAAAGAACATTTCTTTCTTTAATCACTTCAACACGTTGAAAATAATGGTGCGTTGGCATCCGTAAACATTATTAATTTTCTTCCGTTTTAAACTATGTACAGTATCTTGTCACAAATGTAGAAAACCCGCAGTCTTATTATTGTATAAGATTTAAAAAAGATTTTAAATTAATTTCACTGAAGTTATTAAATCTTTTCTTTGGCGAAGTCGATCATCTAACCCCATTTATTTACACATTACGATTGAAACAGTGAACTTATTAATTTATGTACGTTCAATTTACATTTTCTTTAATCATTTTTTCTGTATCTCTACAAATATATGAAGCGAAACAAAGTATACTTTATTATACGTTGTTACAACGATTTACAATTTTGAAATAAAATTTTGAGTAGGAAGTGTTGTAAATTCAAGCATTTTTTCTTTCTTACAATTCATACTAAAACCAACAAAAACGTCACTAGAACTTTGATAATAATCAAATAAAATATGTAAAACTATTCTTCTGCTTTAACTGGTTTCATAAGTTTAGCATTATTTCCAGGTTCTCTGAATTTGGCTATAAAAACGTAAATTTAAATAAACATTCGGAATCTAGTTAGGACTTCGCATAAAATTTAAGATTGAGGTCGTCGTTTATATGTGATGATGGTGGTAAATATGTTAAGCTCCTCATCCAAAACTTATAGACACTATATTCTGTGATGGCATTTCTTATTTCGTCGTAGAGCTGTGACATTCAGTCGTATAACACTGACATTTTAACTGCCCATTCATTCAAATTTTTCGTGACTTCAATACTCTCAAAGCTGTCAAAAACGTGTAAAATAGTTACAGGTTTGACTGTACTGTCGTCAAGACTTAGGTGTCCTGTGACGGTTCCCATTTAATCATTTTCGTTCTGTATTATCATTTTTCCCTACCATTTATATTTAAGATGTTTCAAAATTGTTAAAATAAGACATATGATAAATATAACCATATTTGACAGTTCTTAAGGTAACAAAGCCACAAAGTCAAAATTACAGAGTTCAGGGTGTATTTAAGAGATATAATAAGTTAAAATTGATTAACGTATAACTGTTCATTAAGAAAACTATAAGGAACATATAATATACTCTTCATATTGTAAGTATATTTATTTGTAAAGTACATGTATATTATAATGAAAAAAATATTTTCTTGAGACAATAAGAGAAACATAAAGAAAGGAAGAAAATGGACAATTATGCTGTAATAGATTTGTAAGTTAAAGAATGCATAAAGCAATCTTACTTTGATTTGCATTGCTACGATCGAATTGTTAGATCTTCACTTTGATATTCGTTGTCAACGTTTTCCATATTTTGTCTGTACTTGTTAAAAAAGTCACAATCACTGCGAAATTAAATTGAACTCGATAGATCTAAGAATAAAATTTATTCAAGTAGCTTTAATTCGTAATAGTAGTTTCATATAAATAACATTTCACAATATCTTGAAGATATGAGAAAAATTAAATAAGAAAGAATAGCATTTGTAATGTTTGAAAGTTTATTATTTCGACGGCCAGATTGGCGCATACGTGAGTTCACTGAGCCGGTGGTTATCGGTCTACTTCACGTGTATATGAATTTATTTAGTTAACACACTGACACGTCGGCAAGTGGAACATTTTCTGTAAAACTGCGGTCACGCTTATCTGTCGATAAAACACTGTTAACGATGAAAAGATTTCACTCAGCTAGACATTTGATTTGCTTCTAAAACTATAAAGATCTAATAAGTTTCACTTATTTAAATAAATAGTTTTGAATATATTTTATTTATTTAATCTAAGTCGTATATTGTATAAAACTGATCCATAGGAAATTGCACATTCCTTGTTTATTTGAATCCATAGATCTTCGGTAACACTTTTACCTTACTTCTATATATGTATGTATTTAAGTATTCAATAGGAAATTGTTGAGATTTTGTACAATAATTCAAGTTAACTAACTTTGAATCTTTAGAGAATACAAAAATATATTTTGTGCACAAAAATAAAAATATTAATTTTACACAAGGATATGGTAGTTTCATCGACATATTTAAGACGAAACACAGTCGACATGAAGAACCATAAATGAAAATAATTGATAGTGTGTTGAAAATAGCCATTGCATGTACTGGCATGAATGAGAAATATTATCAACTAAATCAACAACGGTATATAAAATCTCATGTTTTAAAAAATTGGCTACTCCTCTAAGTCATAAACTAGTTTCAATCCGAGGTATCACATTATACAGTTTGATAAATATTGTTTCACCTGTTAAAAACTTTTTGGCAGCGGCTCAATTTCATAAACCGCAAAGTTTCCAATTTCACAAGTTTCATCGCGACACTTTTCAAGTATTTACAAACTACAAAATTGTGCGCAACTGCAAACAAAAACGTTACATGCTCGGATAGGGTTTTTTTTGCAAACACGCTTTTATTTATTTTCCAATTTAAAATGGTCGACTACAGTATCGTTCCAATTTTCATGCCAGAGTTATTGTTTTTGGTAAATCGAAAAGACATCGAACTGGCAGTTAGTGTTTTTACATTGTCAATACTGTCCGCGCGATCCATCGGTGTATTTTCGTTTAAAGGACCCCGGTCAAATTATTTCATGTTCGGGTTAACACGTTTTCGCACACTGTTTCCCGTGGCACGTCACTCTCGTAACAAATCCACGACTGTGTAGACTAATTCACACGTCCGCCGGTCTAGAGTTGCAAACCTCCACGCGTAATTACAAGTACGCATTTCAGCCGTGAAATCCAACTGTGCGGAGACAGTACGTGTCTCAATCTGTGTCACACAACTGTCCACGCTTTGTAAGAGCGATGTACATTAGCGATCAAATTTTCAGAACAACTAGAACTTGTACGTATTTGTTACAGTGCCGACCGAACAATTTCATTAACGTGAGCAATGCGAACTATTAGCCACGGCATCGGTTAAATACTCAGACGTCTGTTGCTCCGATTAAATAAATTTGGTAATTACATAATGTATTTCATTTGAATTAAATCGCTCGAATATCTCTCTTAGGTGATTGATTATGTAGAACAATATTTCAACCAAAAGTTGTATGGTTTCGAGGGAAATATAATTCTGTTTCAAACACACGAGTGAATTATTTCTATCTATATTAGGTAAATTTATCATCTAAAAGTTGAAGAGAGTGGTATGAGAATTAGACAACAATGTCCATAATTTTAGAGTTTTGATACACGTTTATGGTCAAAGATTTGAGCTACAATGGTTTTTAGACCGATAATTCAAAATTTTCTATCATGTGTATTGCACTATGCTATTATCAGCCTGCGGAAATTCATGTAAAATAAAAATTTTCTGTATTGACTGCAAAAAAGCAGGAACCAAATAAAAAAATACTTCTTTCTTTAATCATTTTAACATGTTGAAAATATTGGTACGTTGACATCTGTAAACGTTGTTAATTTTCTTCCGTTTTAAACTATGTATTTAATTTGAATTAAATCGCTCGAATATCTCTGAGGTGATTGATTATATCGAACAATATTTCAATCAAACGTTATGTGGAAATATAATTCTGTGTCAATGGTTTTGTTTGTAGGTGAAAAAGCAGAGGATATATGCAGATGACTTTCAACTTTATTAATAGACCATGTATTTTTTAATATTTCACCGACCAGAAGTTATTTGAGAATTTGTTAAGGTCCACGGTCTATGAAAGAAATCTTTGTAATGGATCTCTCAAAGCTAACAGCAGCTTCTATTGCGAGTCAACAAGGTATCATCAGTGTGGTGGCGAATCGGTCACCTTCGATTAGAGACTTGGATTCGACCGGAATTTACGGAGAATGGTTGTAAAGATCAAACTCCTGAGAAACAAACTCGTTTATTCAACAGTTGCGAACGCTAAGACAGGCTCGGCTATGTTGTCCCGTATCGCGTCTCGAAGTCGTTCGAATTGGTAATACTATCGAATATCGGATTTGTTCTGATTTGTCGTGGTCGTGCAATCTATGAGGAAAGCTCGGTATTTGGAGTTGTAGGAGTGGGCTTTTTGAATATTTAATATGATTGGTTATAGGGTGTGTCGGAAAAAGGGTGGAAGTACGAAAAAGTCGGAGTGGGAATGAAGAAGATGGAGGGTGGTGTAGAAGGTCCGCTAGATCGGAATCGCTTGTAACGGCGGAAATTTCGTCGCTTAACGTAAAACAATGAGTCCCAAAAATGTGTGACTCAAGTGTACGAAGCCTGGGTTTTTCCG
>CM052098.1:20868540-20882038 GCA_028453745.1 Agapostemon virescens
GCGACCCATTGACGGTACCTAAAGTTTAACTCCTTTCGTATTCTACAGCCGCATGCGAGCCTCAATTTCATTTCAAGAAAACTCTTCACGAAAGCTTCGGTTCGGCGCATTCATCTCAAGATAGAAAAACTAATCTGCTAATTGCCATTGGCTCTCAACTTTATATATATCCCGTGGGACATTTATCCCAGCAATTTGCAGTTATTGGTACAGGTTGAGGCGGCGGATATTTACCATTTTAGGGAGTTCGGCGAGCTGCATTCGAAAAGAATTTCCTAATGGATCCTCGAGGCCGATTGCGATGGATATAAACCATCGGGCGAGATGGAGACAGGAGAGAAAAAGGAGCAGAAGAAGGCCCAGTCACCGGGGAGAAAAGACAAAAGGTGAGGCGAATGTAGGCGAAATAAGAAGGTGAAGATATAAGAACGAGGGTAGTAGGAGGCAGTTTGGAAGGGCAGGGCGGACAGAGACTAACATATCTGGTTTATATCGGTTGTAAAATGTAGCGGAATGTTTCGTGTATACAAAAATACTGAATCGTTCGGCCTACGAGGTTATGTTCCTGGACAAAATGGTGGCATACTCGCTGAGCCACGAAAGTATGCAAGAGCCCTTTACATCGCAATAACGCTTTTAAAATTAGATACAAGAACTTGAGAGTGTTTGACCAATTAAAAACATTCATTTACTGAGTGACGTGAAAAAAGGATTTCGAAACGATTGCAGATGATAGGAATTGTAAGAAGGAATTAAGTAGGTTTTACTTTTTATTTGAGCCCATAATGAAAATTTCATATATTCGTGTAGTATATGTGTATTATATACATATTTATGTGTGTGTGTTCAAAATTTAATTAAAATGAAATTATGAAAATTAACAGTGCCACAAGAATTTTTAAAATTTTAAGATCGACTTCCATTTGTATGCACTTTGTCAGTAAAAAGGGAAGAAAAGTTATCATTTTGTTCTAGGTTATATTTGTTACGTGCTGAACGAAATCCTAATTTTTATTTTGTTTTTCATTGACCGGAAACCGCGTTAGCACTGTTCTAGCAATTTGGGAACTCTTTAATTACTGGGGTAACGATAGTTGATACGTAGCTTTCCTGTTTGGCTACGCGAGTATTCTTAAAATAACGGACCTCTTGAATAAGCCACGGAAGTATTGGTACACTCTACCAGTTAAAATAACTCTCTTAAAATTGAACCTAATAATTTGACTTTCATGAAGCTGTTAGCACCATTGATTTACTAAATGATTCACATGACTACTAAATGAAGCACATGAAAAATTGAAAAGAGACATTTTTCAATATGTACAATATCAATATATATTGTTTCAATAGATATATACAGGGAGCCACGAAAGTATTCAAACGCCCTTTAAATCAGAATAATCTTTCTAAAATTTAATCAAACGATTTGACAACTTTTTTAAGTAAGTGGCCTTGATTTATTAAGTGGCCCGCAGAAAAACTTTTAAAACGTTGCAATTGATGAGAATTATATGAAAAAGGGACTTTTTAAATGAACGTATACTCGTATACTCGAGCCACAAGCCGTTCAACGTAGTGAAAAGCGTAGTTTTTTACGAATTTTCGTCAGTTTCTGTTTGAAGTCCAGAAATTCTTATAAATTTCGATTCCTGTCGATTTTCCTGCATCAAAGGATGTCGATCAAATTTTTTTTCATTGACTCATAAAACCCGTTTTCACTCCTTTCTCTGGCTAGTAGAATTTTGTCTTTTTTTTTTTTTGTTTCATCATTCGCGGTTTTACCTGAATAAACAATGATTGAATAGACTTAGAAGTCTGGAAACAATATAATAACACATAGAACACTTGCAGCGATCTTTTCGAGCAATTGTCCGCAGTGTCAATATCGAATTTCAAACAATAAAAATTAAGATTCACCACAAGATTTACCACAACTGTTTCCTTCCACAATTCGCAGGAAGTTTCACCAAATGTCATAAAAATTCGCCAAAAGATTTACCACAACTGTTTCCTTCTACAATTCGCAGAAAGTGTCACCAAATGACGTATTACATTATTTAGAATATTTGAAATTTCAAAAATAATTATTTTCTGAGTTCTTAATCCAATAATTTTTGTAATTTCAGTTTCACGTAAATTCTTGTTGCAGGCCATGTTGACTTAAAATAAACCAGTCAAGATTGCTTGAAATTTCAATACATAAAACTATTGTATATATGACAAGTCGTAAACCAGTGAACAATATTATCACGAAGGTGGAGTGCGCTATCATTTTGCTCAGAAATCCAGAGAGAAAAACTGTATTTACTAGCAGATTTCTCCTCTCTGAATTGTAACGATTACGATACTGTGTGTACCGTTCAGAAATTCGATAGAGTCTTCGAGAAATTGAAGATGGCACACATGTGCTATTATTTTTTTTAAGAGTGTACTCTACAGTCGAGTGGTATACCACCATTTTAAAGATATTTATTGGCTTTAAAATGTTCTTCAAGACCTCGAGTATAGCTGGAAAATAACAGTTCCCTTTTGGGAAAGAAAACAGACCAGTAGTACCTGCCGTAATAGCAGCTGTCCAATCGCATACCGATACACAGTGTAAAGGCGACTTTGAATAGTGAGCAAAAATCCTTCTAACAGCTGCAGGAAATTGCACAGGATCAACAGGCGTTGTACAATTTAATATACCCTACCTTTGGTTTGCCTCCATCCATGTAATACGTTTAATATTTTAAAATTCCTTTCACAATAATGCAAGATATAAGCGGAAAAATGTAAAAATTTAATTAAAGCTTCCAACAAGACAGGCAAAATTAAAGCTCCGAGAAAGACAGGTCAAACGGCGTTGAATAGTTTCAATTACGGATCCAAATGCATTTGTGTATGATTAAAAGCAGTGAAATCGTTAAAAGAATTTTAAAGCAGCATTACACTGTCTTCAACTTCTTAAACCTATTAAAACAGGAAAGAAATTTTTATATGATTGAAACTGATTGCAACTCAGGTGGAAAATTTATGTGATGCATAAAAAATTTACTGATGCAAAATAAAACGACAAACATCAAAAGATGTCAGAATCTTTGTATTTATTTCAGTTATTGGCTGAAGAACGTGACGAACGTTCGCCAACGATCTTCGCCATCTTCAATTATTTGTAGTTGCAAATTTTCGGCATTTTTATAATTAACGTAGTTGTACGAAGCATATATAAGAGATTTTCATTATGGTTTCAATATAAAAAAGATTTATAAAAGTGCCTTTTCTATTTTATCAAGCGATTCCCATCAAATGTAATTTGTTTAAAATTCTTTCTGTTCTTTAACAAGTCAATGGCGTTAATTGTTTGAGGAAAGTTAAATTGTTACATTCAATTTAGAAAAAATATTTTGTGATTAAAAGGGCGTTGGAAAACTTCCATGAGTCACTGTATATATAATTTCGATTAATCGTAAATCACCATGAGGACGATGATGAGGAAGGAGTGCGCTGTTTTCACAATACTCTCGAAGCCAAACAGGAAAGTTACACACCAAAGACTAATATAGTTCTACCCGAAGCATATCTGAAATTTTAATTACGGACTGAAATAAAAAAAATGTACAATAAATGCTTTTCTCATGTTTTCGTGTAAATCCTACGAATCGTAATTTTTAAAAAATTCTATTTGTGCATCACTGGATAAAGCAATCATGTCAATTGCTTGATAAAATGTCAAATCGTTTGGTTCAATTTTAAAATGGTTATTCTGATTTAAAGGACATATCACTTCGATTAATTATTAACCACCACGACGATGGTAGGAATAAGCTCTTTTAACCCTTTGTACTCGAAGCAATTTGAGTAGCAAAGTTACGGCAGTTCTTTTAACCCTCCATATTTCTTACATTGTGCGCTTCACACTCAACTTGTTTCCTTACACGACAGTTGCGTGTTTCGAAATTTATGGAATGTGAATGAATTTAATAAAATGAAAACTGTTTTAAGTTGTGGTATACCAATTTCTACTGATACCTCCGTGTCACCATTCGAGTACAAAATAATACTCACTACGCCAAACAAGAAAGTTACACGTAAGGAAACATCGCTCCAAGTAAGTAGGAGTTCCCAGAATGCTATAGCACTGTCAATTCGGTTTCCGATGATGAAAAGGGAAAGAATAATTTAGATTTCCTAGAGCACGTAATAAACGCAAATTATAACAGAATCGTGACTTATTTTCAGTATTCATTGAAAATAATACGAGCAGGGCGTATACGAAACTCTATTTTAAGATTAAAAAATTCTTCAAGCAATGACAAGTTTAATTGCATTTTTTTTTAATTTTTTACACAATTTCTGAAATCTAATCTAGGAGCATTTAAAATTCGTACAGGTTATCTAGAATTTCTGGGTCAATTTGAGTTGAAAAATATTTTTGATTTGTGACGATAATTATCTACTATACCAATTAACATCCTTCCATTTATACTCTATTTTAAAACATTCATCCATGTGAAATTGAGTGTTCAAGATAATTTCGGATATTGAGATTTTCTCAATATCCGCACCACAGTATCAAGTTGATGTGACGAAAACGTGTACTCATGTGCGAATTATTCTCGAATGGTGCAGTGCTCATTATTCTGATCAACGATTCCTGGATTGCCATTCTGCTGATGGCTATCGACGGTTAAATTTTTACGTTTGAACCGTGAGTGCCATTTAAACGTTACATATCTGATAATGATTTTGGGTTTATGATCTTCATCGCCATTCACGACTTCTGTATGTGCCTTTACACCCTTCGAAAATTGACTCTTAACAGCTTCCAGATATCGTGAGAGCTCCATTTTCTTCACATTACAGACACACGTCACGTAGAAAGTGTTCTGCAACATGACACTTTAACGCTATATGCTCCAACCTTCTGCCTTGCAGCATAACACATTTGTTTGTAAAAGTATCGCGACCCAAATGTTTATAACATGAAATCTCTAACCCTTTGCCACATAATACTGAGCTAGACTGGTGATGAAGATATCAAATAGACTGCATTAACACTAAATACCACAGCGGGTCAAACGACCCGTTCCATATTTTTTATTTTGCAATCATTGATATTATAAAATTGCTTTTGCAGAAATCGATTAAATGGATTTCTTTATTTAATCATATATGTTGAGGAAATGCATTGAGAATCTCTGCATTTGTAGAAAATTCTACACCTCCGAAATAACCGATGCCTTCTCTGACAAGCACATTTGTTAACGGCTCTTTTTAGATATACCTGCGAGTACTCGCTGAGTCTTTCAATTGACATAATTCTGCAACAATATATTCTAGTAAAAAGTGAATACTATTTGATTAAATATTAGCGGGACCGTAAAGTAATGATGTTTCTTTAGATTTTTTTTTTCTATATACTTTTAAGTACACAATGAGCTAATAAATAACAAACGAATATTGACATGTGCAGAAACGACATTTTCTCTTTTTCTTTTTTTTTCCAAAATTTTGTCTTTTTTATAGGACTATATACAGGGTGGTCCACGCAATTGTTTCAAGTCATAACTCCATTATTATTGCATTTACGAAAAAATGCCAAAGGAGAAAGGTAAATGGTTCGAAGAGCACTACATCTGTAGGGCTTTAAGTTTTTTTTAGATGTAGCAGTGCATGTGCAATTAACAATTGCATCATTTCTTTAAACAGAAATGCATTTTTTTTTACACAGATCGATTCTTCTGTTCATTCTACGTAAAAAATGATTAGAGTACCATCGCAAAAAATTTGTTAGACCTCGAGATATTTTCAAAAATGTCTTTATTCTTATGTCTTATTCTTGGTCTTCGTACTCGAGTTACGATACGTGAATTGCTACTGAATGGTGAAATGCTTACTCGTATAAATCAGTTTTTGTTATGATAACAATGTCGAAAGGGTGTTTACCTTTACAATGTAGTCATGAAGTGTTTGAGTATCTTCTTCAATAAAGTTCGAGCTACGGCTACTCGACGCTAGATGGACAGAACTTTTCGATTGACCTAATAGTATATGCTTTATTTCTAGTTGTTAGCGCTTTAGTGTGATGTTAACTTCTGGTTGTTCACGCCTCGGTATAATGTTAACTACTCATTATTAACGCTTTAGTGATAGTGGACTTCTGTATGTTTGCATTTTGACATTATGATAACATCTGTCAGAGCCTTGTTGCGTTTTGTCCATCGTCACCTCAGTTTGGTTGTAATTGGTAGAGAGTAGTTTGAGGTGAAGGAAAGTAGCGATTTTTAATTAGTGGTAGGAATAATGGAAGGAGTATAATTGTAGTAGAATACTGTCAATGCAGGAATATCGTGATTTATTGTTGGTTGTCCTTTCGTTCCGTGCGTCACGCGTAGTGTCAGTCTGTCGAGGTAAAAACTATTCGCTTATGGTGCTTGTAAAATGGTCGGCTCCTTCGATGCCGATTTAAGTTTATTGCATCCCTTTCAGATTTGTTTGTTAATTTGCTAACGACAAGGTAAAGCACGTGTAACCTTCGATGGTGCCGTCGCAGCACAAGGAGTTCTACTATTTTCGTTCATTGTATGTGATTTTCTCCGAAATTATTATGTTTACCTTTCCAGCTGGAAATATTTTGATTTCCAAAGAATCCCTTTTGCTTTAGCGAGACAATACTCTGTAACTTCAACGAGCGGTATACACTTAATTAAATGTCTGTTAGGGTAAAAACTGTCCGCGTACAGCGCGCATCAAATGGTTGGCTCCTCTGGAGCCGTATCAAACGGTTTATAGCATCCCTTTTACAGGGTAAAGCACGCCCAACGGTAACTAAAGCTATTATAATGTTTTCATCACAAAAAATGCTACAGAGGAGAAAAGATAGTTTACATTTCTTATACCGTTAAATTTACTTGACTGCTTAAATATTGTTTACAAAGGAATAAAGCTGGAGTTCGCCTTAAAAGGAAAGTATAATATTTATATTTATTAGACTTTGATTAAAATCTTTAACACGAGTCCGACTCGTCGTAATATGGCAAGGAGTTAATATTCTTCTTTGATTTCTTATTTCTCGGAAGAGGAAGAATATCAAAGAGTCAGAGATAGTGGAATTCTCGCGTGGGTTCATCGGATCAGCCGCAACTTCGGCTGGTTAAAGAGGCACAGCACGCAGATAAAGGCAAACGAAGAAGTAAAATGTATTCGATGTGGACCAAGAGGGTCTTGACCGGGCATTTTCCTCCCTAATATTCTAGAAAACGCACACACGCGTCACCGGCGCGAGACGTGCCATATGCGGCAAGCGCTTTTTAATTAAAATATGGAGATCGACCCCGCAGCAAAGCCAGCCATTGTGGCCGCGAGTCGAGCTGCAATAATAACAGATAATATATCATCCATGGGAAGCCGCTGTAACTGGCTCTTTCAAACAATGAATTCAAATCCGTGGCTCGCCCTGCGAACAATGACATCTCGAACCTTTCCATGTATTTCCGCAACTGACGCTCGCCGAAACCGTAACCACGTTCGTTGCAGATTACTTCTACCGTTTCTATGCTTGTACTCCGGACATAATAATAATGCCTGATTCGTGTTGCATCGAGCGCTCAGTTAATTGCCGCTGATTCAATGTGCTCGAATCACTTGTTCATTATGCCTTTCGGTAATTGATTTAGTTATTCCTTCGTCACACAAAACAACTTTTTATTCTGTTCTAATTACTCGTTCCTAAGATTTATCTCGCCCGGGATAAATGCGTGTACGGAAATCTCATGGTAGCTTATAACGAAATGATCGCGCTGATTTTCAGTCAGTACAGTTATTATTATACTCCCTTATCTTCAAAATTAAGGTTATGCTTACATTGTATACTTCGAAATTTCAGGTTGTATCGATAACTTTCTAATAAAAAGGAGTATGATAAATTCAGTGTAAAAATATAACGTCGGTGCTGCTGAGATCCAGCAGTGTGCGGAGTAGCTAGTCAAAATTTCAGGTAAAGAAAGTACGTTTCTTAAAAAACACGTTTAAAGTTTTGCGTTAACACCGCTGCTGCGAAACGACAATCTTATATAAACAACAAACAACTATATTTAAACGGATGTTTATTTTACAATCGTTGACATTGCAAATATTTTTTTGTTGACACTTGCAAAACATTTGCTCAGACATATTTGATAAAAATACTGGAGAAACGTCTAGTTAAGTACAGACTTCCTCTTCGCGAAAGATAAACCAAATAAAATACATTAGTTCTCAGTTGTTTGTGTCAAGGAAACCTTGCGCGTTTGGTATGAGGTAAATTCCCTGCAGCCACTTTCTTTCGAAATATCTAGCCGTTTCAGTGTGTCCCAGCATCCACAGCACGCGGCTAACAATTAAACTAATGTAACCCAGTGAGCAAGGGGTTGCGCGCGCCCAGTGGCGCTTAAGACAACCACGCGGACGTTACCTCGATAAACTCTTGTCCTACGTATGAAGCACTTTCCGCGACACAGACGACGTTCTGCGACGCGGAGCGTGAATTTCGCTTCCGTCAGCTACACGCTGAATGACGCACGCGTGCATGCCCCGGAGTCCACGTGTGCCTCGGAAGGTGAAGGAGGTAGGTACACGTGCGGCAGCGGTGCAACGGTGCAGCGATGCAGCGGTTACACCGAGTCCCCAGATACGCCTGTGTATGCAAGCACATGCACAGATCAGACCCGGACAGTATGCATGGGAATCACGTTGCCGCCGTAGAAGGCATATGCCGCCGTGTTTCACCCACGCGGTGTCAGGCCACACCCTCGACAGCCTTTCCACCTACGTTCCTGGACGAAATGATAGCACATTTGAACTATCTTTCATTTCTCGAAGGCTAGATAAAATTTCTGAAAGAAACGCACAGTTTCTTAGTGTTACAACGGTTAACGCTAGCGAGACTAACAACGCGAATAACCCTTTTAGGATTGCATCGAACCGCTTGGCATCTCTCGAACAATTCGCATTATTGATTTATTAAATTACATACAGAAAGAATTTTAACAAAATTACGATCGATGGTACACTAGTGGTACACTATCAGTTTTTAAATATTTGTGGGTATGCTTGGGTCTAAGAATTACTTGCGGACTTGGGTACGGCTGAAAGTTATTTTGTTTCGAAATGGGAAACAGATCAACCGTACTCCATGCAATGACAATCTTGGGTGTAGGAGCTGCCACATTACAACAAGTTTAGTTACAAACTTGAGTACATCTGAACGTTAAGTATTCTGTTTCGAAAATCACAAATTTTCCTATCTTTCAGCTGGTAGTTGAAATAAATACAAAGATTCTTACATCTTTTGATGCTTGTCGTCTTCTTCTGCATCAAAAAATTCTCTATGTACAACACAAATGTTCAGTATTTCCTTTTTTACTAGATTTAAAAAGTTGAAGATAATGTAGTAATGCTTTAAGATTCTTTTAATGGTTTCACTGTTTTTAATTATACACAAATGCATTTCGATCTACAATTCAAACAATTCAACGCCCGTTGACATGTCTTCTTCGAAGCTTTAGTTTCACCTGTGTTGTTGGAAGCTTTAATTTAAATTTTACATCTTGACGCTTATATTTTCCGTTATTGAAAAAGATATTTAAAAAAAAATTAAACGTATTATATAACTATAAACGAATTAAAGGTAGGTTGTTATAAATTGTACAACGCCTGTTGATCCTGTGCAATCTCTTGCAGCTTTTAGAACGATTTTGACTTATAATTTAATGTTGTTTTTACACTGCGTATAAGTCTGCGATTGGATAGCTGCTATTACGACAGGTACAACTGGTCTGTTTTCTTTCCTAAAAGAAAACTGTTATTTTCCAACCGTACTCTAGATCTTAAAACATATTTCGAAGCCAATAAATATCTTTAAAAGGGTAATATACCACTCGACTGTAGAGTACACTCCAAGAAAGAGAATAACACTCGCGCGATATATTAAATGCCTCAAAGGTTATAAAAATTATAAATTAAGGGAGGGAAAAGTTGTAGTAGAGCGTCAACATTGTCAGCATGGGAATACGAGCTATTATTTGTCTTAAAACGTGCATATCGTTCTAAAGAAATTTTAAATGAATGAAGAGGTTTATGGTGCGGACGCCCGAGTTTAACTATATTTTGAAAACCGTCCATTTGAAATGCCAGATGTTTAGTATTTTAGCCAAATCTTGGGACATCGGTTTGTTAGAGACTGTCCTTTGTAGAAACATGCGCCTTCAAGACCTTTTGCGCTCAACAGATGTACGCCCCATCGATGAACATTAGAATAAGTAGTATAAGTATACGATCATTGCGAAGCTCGTAGCTGTTTTCTTTACTGTGTTAATCTGTTTTCTTTACCTTTTCAAGCTGTTTCTTTACTTCCTTAAGCTGTTAGCTTTACATTTTTACTCCGTCTATGTTATAACTTTAATTTAACCCTTTGCGCTCCAGTTCCATACCATTATTCAATACAATTTGTACTCACTGTGTTTGCATTTAAGAAATCGGTAAAAATTTAAGAGGAGCACGTGCGAGCGACAGAAATAAACTTTATATACATGAAAGGAAGGTGAAAGAATATTTTGATGTCGGAATTAAAATTGCTTGGACTGCAAAGGGTTAAAGTATCACTGTAGCATACGGTAACAATTTAGTCAGGAGTGTATATATTTACTATAGTCCATAAAATTTGCATCAATTTTTTATGTAAACTTTTTTTATCTTATATATTTATATACAGGTAGCCCTTCTACAACACGGCATCTTATAACACGATTTATAGATTCTGCGAACCTTTCTACAACACGGCATCCTATAACACGGTTTCATTCTAACACGATAAGAAAATTGCAAAAACCTTTGTACAGCACTGTACTTCTACAGCCATGGCGAGGCTTGTAGTCTTAAAGATACAGAAATTGGTGGCATATTAGAACTTGCTAAATCAATCGGAGGCGAAGGTTTTGTAGATATGGCTATTAAGGACGTTGAAGATTTATTAATGCAAGAAGAAATTGACGAAGCGGATTTGATGGAAATGTCATTCGAAGCTGTAAATCAAATCGATTCTGAGGACACTAGCACAGGTGCAGATTGTACAGATAATAGTTAGTATTAAAAAATTACAAGAAGGCCTAAGCTTAGCTGAAAATCTCGAGTCATTTTTCTTGAATGCAGACCCTTCCGCTGAAAGAAGCCGAAAATTTAAAAGGGAGCTACAAAACTGTCTAGATCCATACCGAGAAATTTACAATTACCTGGTAACAACCAGCAAGCAAAGTAAAATTACAGATTTTTTAAAGAGGGAAGAAGATGCAAGAACTTTGAATGAAGAAAAAATTCTAATAGTGAAGGTGATATCATTCCACCGAAAAAACGTTCTCGGATGATTATACTGAGCAGTGACAACGAAGAAATTTATAAAAGTTGCGTTAAATTAAAATAATATTTTTTGTTTTTTTTTGTTCTGTGTGGTACATATGTTTATATTTTTAATAAAAATTAAGTTGTTTATGTAGAATTAAAAAAAAATTTTCGGAACGTAACGCCCCTTTTTGTACTGGCTCTGGGTCTCGTACAACACGGTATTTTCTACGAACCTATCTACCGTGTTATAGGAGGGTTACCTGTATTATATATTTTTATATATTTATATAAATCGTGCATCTCGTTAAATGCAGTAACACCATGTATACTAACTTTATAAATGTGCTATTAAAATTTGCTAACTACCATCAGATTTTTTGTTTTTGTTCTATTAGTAGTATAACTTTATTTAGTGGTCTACTCCTTTTATCGATGTCGTAACATTTACAAGTGTGTTACAGTCAAAAATTGTATGTCTTTGAAAGATGGCACACGTGCGCTATCATTTCGTCTAATTGAAGGCGTAAAATTAGTTCACACAAATTCAGGCGTTCCCGCAGGCACTTTTAGCTTTCAGTATTATGGACGTGTATTAACTGAAATGGACGGTTTCAGCATGACGCGAATACAGGACTATCCAACCGACAAAATTTTTACTGAACAAACACTCGACAGGCTGTTCGAACAACTGTTATTAGCTTTGGCTACACATTTCTGTGTATAAAGCTCAATGAAAGCCCTTTCATAGCTTCGATGATTAATTGTTCAGTAACGTTTGCTGGACTAAATTGTTTCTTGAAATTGCATGATACATTAGAACAAGGACACATTCGCACAGTTTGTCTGATTAATAGTTATAATTGAATCAACGTCTCATTAAATTTACAATTTCTTGTGAGTTCGAACGTTATGACGAAGAAGATATATTGCTTTTTGTAAAATCTAATGTTTAATCGCCACGTGTTCAATCTAAATCTGACTTTAGCTTAATGTTTCTCATGAGTGATAAATTTTGTTTTTGTTTGTTTACCGGACTGGTTAAAATTAATCGTTACGGATTCTTTATTTCACAGTTATTGAAATTATAAAAATGATTCCATGAAAATTTTGTAACACTGGGCTTACGAGAATGGCGCTTTCTAATCATCTTAATTTCCAGATATTAACCCTTTTAGTTCCAAACGACATCGTCGCTCGCAACATTTGCGAAAAGTGCCAACGACGATATGTCATTACGATAACGCCTTACTATTTCGCATTGCGAGCGAACTCTATCTCAGAATAAATTTATAAAACGTTATAAATGGTGTAATTTAATTGTAAAAGTATTTAAAAAATTGTTTTTGTGTTTATCTTGACAGAAAATAAGGTTCGCTCTACGAAGGTTCTGAGGTAAATACTGTGATGTTTAACACAGTTCGTTTACCATTTCTGGCTGCCCCACTCCGTGGCAAGATCCTCGAGAAACCGAATTCATAAATTTTGGCAACGCGAATTACGTGAATGTAATATTTATATTTCATACTACGCGATCTATATAAAGTTATAATAAAAAAATAATGACTCTTATGTGCAAATATTGTTTGCAGAAGAGAAACTCATTTCTATGTTCTTCATAATGTCTCATATTGATATTATTCGTATGATTCTCAACAATTATTGAAATACAATTGGCATTACTTTCTGCTTTCTTTATTTCTTAATATACTTCTTTTTGAATTTTGTGAATATCATTGTTAGTTCGGTTTTTACGATCTTTTCATCAAACCTTAGCAAATTCGTTAAATTGGCCTGGTATTTTTCGCATACGTGTGATATTTTCACTCGGCACTCAAATGGTTAAAATTGTAAAAATGTATTTCCGAAGAATTATTCCACAAATTTATTTCTGCGGATATACAGTGAGTAACGAAAGTATTCGAACGGAAAGGATTCGGACGGATGAAAAGTTTGACGTTGAAAAAACATAAGTCATATTACGAATTACAAAATACTTTTATTTCTGTAATAACACATAAGTATCATGATTATACATGTTAAATTTGAAGTGTCTCTGATAACGTAAACAATACTTATAAAATGTTTCTTGGTAACGGCATTTAAATGAACGCCACAAAAGTATTCGAACGACTAAATTAAT
>CM052098.1:20887236-20907300 GCA_028453745.1 Agapostemon virescens
AAGTAACTCAAGAAGCATATGGATTGAACGCTCTCATTTCTGTTGTATTTTTAAAATACTACGAAATTTAGGAGGTGTGCTTTTCTATTGTCGCGGACTGTACATAAAATCTGCGGTCAATAATATTGTTACACAATTCTCAAAAACTGAGTTGTTCCACTTAAAATTTATTCTGTTTCATAATGAAATAGAGCTACCACTATTTTATAATATAGATATATAAACAATATTTTTTATTGCACATAAATGAAATAAATAATAAGTGAAAACTTTTAAATAATCGGAAAACTCGAAAACTGTGACTGTGGATTAATAATAATAATTGGATAAGTGGATAAATTATAATAATTTAACTAATAATTAAATTGTGGGAACAATTCAAGGATATTGAATTATAATAACCCGATTGTAGAAATTTGAATTTTTTTTTAAATTTAAGAATGTCCATATATTATTTTCAATCTATGGAAACTATTAAAGAAAGGTGGAACTTTCTATTTGGTTTCTATTTGTTACAATTCGTAGTATTAATGTAAGTTAACATAATGAAGAACATCACTACTAGTTGAATAGCATCAGATTAAATACAACTCTCGGAAAGCAAAGTTTTGTTCTCATGTACTATGGTTGTCAATATTATTAGTAGTCATTTAGATATCTGCTAATGCTATTTCTTTTAAACATTCAAAGAAATAACTTCTAATTCGGTACATATACTACTTCTGTATGAATATAAATGTTATATAAATTTGGTTGTAATTTAAAAATGAACAATATTACTACATATATAGTTGGTAACCAAGTTACTAGTGCCACTATATAGAAAATATATTTTTTAACCTGCCAATAGATAATGTTGTTTAAAGTGCTGCTACATGCACATTTGTAATTTTGAAACATTAATTCTTAATACAAAGACGATAAAAATTCAATACAGCTAGACTTTTATTAAAAAATTGGTCTTTCAATGTAAAATTGTCAACGTATGTACGTGGTTCTATTAATTTGATTACCCACTATATATTAAACAAACGCAGTAGAATAATTAGCGATGTTTCATGACAAAACTAACTAATTGATAAATTAAAAATTTTACATAATTATATGGTATTTGTAAACAAATTTAATTAGGATTAGTTATCATTTGGAAAATAGTGTACAGTTTAGAAGACATTATATAGCATTTGATAAAACATCTTCACCGTAAACACCACAAATTTTTTCCCGGGCTTGTGCAGCTTTTTTGTCTTTTTGGTAGTAAAATTGCAAAACTTGCAAACTTGCAAAAATTGAATTTTTACACTAATATTACTTTTGACACGATTGATGAAATACAAAACTGTTTGCATGAAAATTGTAGACTGAAATGTCACTTCTCAAATGCGCGTCAGTATGGCACAATCTGATTAGCGTTGCCCGATAAATGACACCAAACAACATCTATTGACAAAAATCTCTCAATATTTTTCCGATTATCCAATATTACTTTGGAAACACACGAACAAACTAACAAAACGCCGAACGACTCTTCGACTTATTATGTTTGCGTCACGATCACGTATGTTTTGGATATCAGGTTTCTGGTACACTCCGTTCCCCGCTCTTCGTTCGTGAATGGAATGAAAGAAATCGTCACGCGCTACGGAAAACAACACGTGCCCCCTTATCGATCGTGGTACAACTACGAAACGTACACGAGGGCGATCGTTTGTCACTGCGCGTCCTTTTGTTCGCGAAAAGATTTAATTCTCGTATACCGGGTTTACCTGAATACGTCCACGGCTTTAAAGTTGCTGGAATTGTCGGGTATGAAAAATTGTTCGCCACGATGACTCTAGCACGCGTTAACAGCATTTCAGTTTATCTATTGGTAGCGTACGTGCCTCACAGAGGACGAAAATGTTTAAACAAACGCGTAGAACGCGTTCGTTGAAAGCACGCGTCTACGCAATGAATCAATGGTAACGCACCACGGGAACATTGTTTCAAACCGAGAGGAAAAATATGCCAAGACCGAGCACAAGTAGTTTATATATTCGTTGATCCTATAAATCACATTAAATTATGCAATAATACTTTTACCTTGATGCTATGCATTATGTTCTCGGCATGACTATAAAAGCAAGTAATACGGAATATAAATCTTCCGAGTTCGTGTACAGAACGCACTCGCCGCATACAGAAAGAAGAGACAATTAAAGTAGAAAATTTTCTAATTAAATACACTTTAAAATCGTTTTGATTTTCTAACGTGTAATCAATAATCGTGGAATTATCAATGTTGCGGAGAAATGGTTTAGCAAAAAATTTGAAACAATACAAAAATTAGAAATTAGTATTAAGTATTATTTTGCAGGACGGTCCGCAGTCTGGTAATGACGCACGGCTTTAGATGTATCTTGCGAAATAATGCATTGTTATATAAACGATGTAGTCCGATTTTATGAATTTATGACAAAAATGAACAACTGAAACTTAACAGGAACGTAACGGAAAATCAATGCTGTCCATAAATTGTAGTTTCCAGGCACAAAATTCGACATGTTCATCGCTATTAAAAATTATGCTGTTGTATGAAACTTGTATGGTTGTGAGTTGAAAATCTTTATGAGGTGTCAAAACAAGAAAATGGCGTCATTGATGCGGCCTGACGGGAACTGCATTGACAACTCTAGTGGTACGTATGGGCAAATTTCGGTTTCATATTTACAGACATAGTAAGTAATCGCTCCCTATGAAGTTTAGAACTATACAGTTTTAGAGCTTGAATAATTATAAAATAAAAGTGTGAAAAAAGGCGCGTGATCGACTATGTTAGGTCTACTGTTAAAATAAGATTAGAAGTAGAAAGTAAAACAATCTTCTGCTATTTTGTTCATAATTGGATGCACCAGACACGTAAAACCAAAAATTTCGAGAAAATAGCGGCGTCGATAGAAGGCGCGACACGACTCCGACTTGCGTCTACTATCTGGACACTACTGTGCATAGTTTGCACAACAAGAGAACAGGGGAGAACAATTTGGCCGGGGACCGGTAATCTTCTTGAGCAGAAGACATCTACAAGGTTCGAGCGCGAGCACCTTTAACAAGCCAGCGAACAAAAGGGGGTCGCGTTGAAAATCGAATTTCCGTAAATGATATTCACGTGCCGAGGCCGAGGGGCGGCCAGCGTGTTTGTCGACGAGCCAGATAGTCTCCGAAGAGGAGAACGGAGGAAGCAGGGGAACGAATGGGAAAGGAAGATGCGAAAGCCTCTTCCTGGCCACGGTGAATGGAGATTTCCAGCATGTTGAGGATAAATCTTGCGAAAGATTAGCTAACTGGTGTACAGGCGGCGGCAGAAGGGCCGGGCGAGGGTTTCAGAAAGAAGGAGAAAAATACAAGGGAGCGGTGGCGCCAAGTAAATGAAGCCGATGGAAGAAGACGCTTTATGGTGGCCCGTATAAATTTCTTCTTCGCGAGACGGTCGAAATTTATCGGATTCCCTTTGCGAGAACAACGCTGAACCGTCTGTAGTTACAACGCTCTAAGGAGTACGTTCGAAAAAGCTGCGCTTAAAGTTGTCGCTACCGGGAATTGGCCATTACGAGCTGGTAAATTGGCTCGCTGGATCTGATAACAGGCTTAAGTGCTTCGCCCGAAATGAAAGAGTGTACGTCGTGTTTGCGATTAAATAGACTGCGCGAGACTTTAACGCCCGTTTCTAATTGCACAATGACGTTTTCGAAGTGAGAAATTCTCCTTTTAGGAGTTACGTTTCCTCGGCAAAGTAACAAGTCGATTCCTTTCAAAAATTATTCTACACTCCGGGACAAAAAGATAGCACACCTTATATTTTCCCATATTTTGTGTTAAAAGTTAATTGAAATATCTATTTACTTTTACTAATAACTTAGATCATGTCTGTATACGTACTTTACGGAATCTCGACCACAGCATGTACTTCGACAAGATTCTAACACAAAGAAGCTAAAGAGCTTTAAGAAGCTAAAAGTTCTCTGAATTATTTCGGCCTCTCGGCAAGTGTTCCGGAGTACCTACGTTATGCTCCATTACAATGTTTGTAATGTTTAGCTTCGATAACTTCTTAACGAATAAGTTTAGGGCATAAGTATGTTACTTTTATGTAGAGCACAAGAAACTGCATCGATTGGTGCAGTCAAAAATATAGGTTTCTATTTTAAAAAAATATGCAGTTACATTTTTCTGATGCACCGATGCACAAAAGTGCATAAAATTAGTTGCATATTATGCACCGTCTGATACCATTTAACTTCTACTTATAACATTTTCTTCTATTCTCAACCATTTAGGAGGTACAGCCTGTTTCAGTTGCGTGGGACACCCTGTATATATAGTTATTTTTCACAGCTTTCTTACGCGAGACTTTTCACTTTAATACAAATACCTCAACAACCTTTCCTTGCAACAGTTACATTTTTATGCATTTCTTAGATATAAGTATGGCGATGTTAAAATCGTTTTTAACAAAATAGCATGGTAATTGTTATTGGCGCCCCAGGGTCGTCATTCGAGTGCAAAAAGTTAATATATTATAATATAATTATAATTAATTAATTTTATAATAAAGCTGTGTGTGTCCCATAGAATATAATGACTAAGTTTGATTCTTAAATCCTGGAACACTGTATATACCGTGCTCAACCACCTCTCGATATTCCCGCGTCTAAGGCAGGGCCTGCTAAGTAGTCTTCCTCTTTTCCTCTTCAAGCAGGTCCAGGACGACATTTTTAGCTGCCGCCACACAACCTTTGTTTGTTTACGACACGGATTGCAACTCATTGTGCGCTCGCGATAAAACAAAAAAGCTCTAGTCGAACGCCCTATCGCTACACCCATTGGCAGTGTAGCAAACAACTGTGTTCATAACATTGGAAGGTAACCAATATACACATGTTAGCGTTATTTCGTTTTCAGTTATTTTATGGCAGGGTCGAGGGTTCGGTGTAACCTTTCAAGACGTATCCGGTCAACGGATGGGTCTTTGCCGAGGGCTGATTGCTTGAAGCTGTGTAGACACTCGATGGGACGCACTCGTTGACACGTGCTTAGAAAGTTAGGGATCTTTAATTATGGCAGGCGACCCAACGTCGTACCGCTATTTTAAAGAACATGGATAGCATTTTCTGAAGGATCTGGCCACGGAGTGGGGAAAACAAGGGTGCTTTCTGGTAAGAGGACTGTGCTTGACCGCTTACCACTTACCCCAGAACCGTCGTAGGATGCATCTCTTAGATAATCTTGGGAAATTTCTAACACGCGTGTACTAAAATTATGTGTAAAAACTGTCAGAGTTTGAGTCTCAATCTTTCGATATCTGAAGATCTGTTAAAAAACAAAATACATGTAAAATTGTCGTTGATCGATTAATTTACGTTTTTTATTTTTGCATCGTAATTTACTCGTCGAGAGAATAACAAGTCTCAAAGAAAGCAGGAGTCGAAAGTGAAAAGTGAAGAATCAGTTCACCTACAAAATGATTTCATATTTCCAATCTGTTGCGACGGCAACACCGAAGGTTGTCCGTGCCTAACCCCGCAGTCAGAATTTTGTAAAGACATACAATAAAAGGGCAGGTAGAAGGCGCGACTTACGACCGCGCCGAACACGGACAATTTTGACTCCGACGAACGGACCCCACGTGCGACGCACGTGAACAGACCCACGTGCAACGCACGTGAAGACCAGTGGACAAACCCTGCAATAAACGACGTTAATCCCTTATCGACACCATTTCCTAGTCCTTCCGATACACTCCGTCAAGCACCAACAATTTCCCACTCCTTCAGAGATACCCCCACAAGCACGCTCTTTCCATCATTCCTACAACCAATTAAAAAACGCTAAATTCCTCCACCAAAAACTACCCTCAACCAATGACGACGAAACCGAGGTGACAACGGACAGAACGCGACAAGAATCGACAGATACCAAACTAGATCTCAGAGACAACACGAACAAGAAATCGCAAACAGACGAATACAGACATCACGAACAGAACAGAAATCGCGACACTGTACAAAGTAAAAATAAAGAAAACCGCAACCAAATACCATCGTGTAATTATTACGCGAACAAAGGTGCTCAGTGACGAGACCGTACACTGAGAAGAAGGTATCACCGACGTGACACCTTCGCATACAACACAATCGTTAACACTAAAGTTACCGAGCATTAAAATTGACTGGTGTATATTGTCTTATGAAAATGCCAAGATTTAATTTACTTGAGATCTACTGAATCGATTCCTATGAAGACAGTTTTATAACTTCAATAATCCTAAAATAAAATATGGTAGGTTTAGTGTTAAATTTGTCACAGTTTGAATTTTGCGGTGGACTAGGCTCTGCTATTAATTTCTTCGTAGAACATCTCTTCCATGGGCCCATAAGACGACACGCCATTGCCACGTTATCCATAAAAGACATACACCAATCTCTATGCCTCTGCGACTTAGACATTCTCGGAATAAAATTTCTTTATTCCCTTTGATTTTCTCGCCAATATTCAGAATTTCTCGATAGTAATTGAATGTTCGCTCTGTTTGATCTGCTGGTTCTTCAATGGATGTGAATTGTGTACTCGATTGTAAAACGAATGAATTGTTTTTAACCATTCTACTCAAACGATCAAGTGGCTCGAAGACCCTTTCGCCAATCAATATTTATGAAGTTTTTCATTCATTTATAGAATAAATGTTCGGCGAAGGAATCAGGTAAGTGCAATAACAGAGCCTGTTCTCTACTGCGAAATGAAAATTGTGGCGAATTTAAGAATGAATGTAAATATAAAATCGTTCACGAAGAGAACCGGTAATTTTCGACCCATGGTTTCTTTGAGGCTTCTTATCTTCTCGACGAATAGATTATGATGGAACGATAATAAAAATTTAACTTTGTCAAAATCTATCAAGGGCAATTTTGTATATAATTGTTCAAATAGTTTTCCAGCGATCCAAAAGTACAAAATACAACTGACATTATACATTATTTTGGTACTTCTCGTACATTACGGTGAAGAAGTGTTGCAACATCCATAGTTTTAAGATCTTCGATGTTTTTAAACATCTAATTTTCGATTTGTTCTAGACATATACCAGTCAACTATATGTTTCATTATTACTATGTGATTTGAATTAATAATGTGTTTACTCTTCTTTCGTCATATTCCTTTTAAACGAAAGTTTTTCAATTCAAATTCGAAGATAAAATTAAAATATTTATTGAATAACATGTTACTGAAAATATATTATGATATAGATATGATACGATATGCATGATGATAAAGGGATTTCCAATAAGGGCGGGTCGATGTCGAAATGGAATAAAACAAGCTGTGTATGAAGTAGTTCCTCTGTAACTACCATTAAAAATTAGGCATTTGGCTAACAATTTAGTTGGAAAGGCTCTAATTTGCTAGAAATCCGACCATGCTCTTTTACAATAACATTCATCAAACTTATTTAAACTTTTACCGATTAATACGCTTCATTAAACAATTTCGGAATACTAATTTGCGAACAGCAATTTTCATTTATATTCAGAAAAGATGGAAAACTAAAACAAAAGAATTGCGTTTTGAAAGTCGTTTCACCACTGGAACAAAGTTTGAAAGGGTACATTTTGAAATTTTGTCTCACATAAAAGATAACATGAGAATTTTTATTTCTTTACATGTATGGAATTAGTTTAAGTACCACGAAATTGTATTCGTATTATTGAGTTAACCAGTATAAAATTACAAAATTAAACGAAGTTTTTGTAAATACATTTATGAATATCGTACAAGTTAAAACTGTTTTACATTGATTTGGACACAGTTGAAACGATTTCGAGAAGAATGCTGACTATTTTCTGCATTTGTTAATCCTTTGCACCCCAAGCAATTATAATTCCTAACTTGTGATATTTTTTGTCCTAAAATGATTCCATTTATTCCAGTGATTCATTTCCTTTCGTGCATATCAAATTTGTCACTATTAATCGTACGCGCAACACTTTAATTATTACTAATTATTTCGAATAATAGTATGTCAAATTTTAATCTCGCCTCAGAAGAGCCATTGGAGTGTTAAGGGTTAATGTCTCAATGTCCTCCTCCAAAAGGATTATCTTTCAGTAACATTTGAAGTTCTAATCTAGATATGTTTATTGAATCTATTTCTATAATACATTTTTGCATCCATACTACTAAAAACTGATATTCTCGTCAATGTTTCTAAATCGTCAAAATCGTTGCTAATGAAAGATGTTAACTCGATTATATTTTGCGAGCACGAATTAGTAAATCTCTTTGAATCCATTTATTTGAAAACCGAAGTCCTTTTATTCTATTATATTATTGAATTTCGATTCGCATTATTTACAGGCGTGCAACCAATCATTTACGAAATACACACTGTTTGTTTTAAATGATTAATGTAATGGTCACAGCCCGTAAATTTGAATGCACATGAATATAAACAATAACGATGTTAAAACGTTTTTGGTAAAGCCACCTATCAGCGTGTATTTTTTAAATAGATTTTCGTGTATCGAATTTAAATAAATGAATTTGTTTTCTCTCCCGTGTTAACTAAAAAGGAAAACAAATTCACTGTTTATTTAGTTTTATATCGTATATGTGATTTTTAGAGTTATATGTATTATCTAATATATATAATAATAAATTATAATATATTTAATATAAATAATAATAATTATATATATATACACACACAGGCTTGTTCGCCAGTCTTGACGCTTCTAGATTTTGGCTTGTGGGGTTTTTGAAAGATATAGTTTATAAAGATATTCCAATTACACGTGACGATATGCGAGAGAGAATTATAATAGCATGTAATTCGATAAGTGACGAAGTGATAAGAAATACTACTCAATCCGTGATAAGAAGATTACAGCCATGGATTGATATCAATGGCAGTCACTTTGAACACCTTCTGTAAACGCAAGTTTATTTCGCCTTTTTTGTCATAAATGTCCTTTGTTGATCTTCAAAAACGTTAATGTTACACCTCGTTGCATTCATCTCTATAACCGCTATCGGAAAACACGTACCAAACCGTAGCATTCTATTTAAAAAAAAAACAAAGGTGACCTTCACATCTCTGTAGCGACGCCACATAGGAAAAGGAGATAGATAACACTATGTTATAGCCCCTGTTGTCCCATGCATCTGTTGTTTCCAAAACGTTTTTGCTGCTATCAAACTTCTGAAGTTATTGTAGGCGGCAATAGTTATTGTCTCACCCTGGATATCTTTAAACTCTATAAACTGTTGCTCAGACATGAATCAGTGGACGTAGGAAAATTAACTCTGTTGAAAGTTTGATAGAGTTGAACCTATATCGCCCCCACCACTTCGGGTGCGATTACTGGGTGTAATATTTAAAGAATATTATATATGTAAAGCTTGGTCGACTATGTACGGACTGATGTTTACTAGGTGGAAGTCGTGAGAAGAATGGATACTCGCTCGCTCGCTTGCTTCCTGAATGCCTCGAAGTCTAACTTAAATTGTAGGGGTGTGAAATTTATGGTGGAAGTGGAAAGAAAAAATAAGGAGAGCTTTGAGGAGAAAATTTGAGTGAGTGGGTGGTGTTTGGAACTGGTAAAAATGATGGAGAAGCGGAAACGTAAACTGTAAAAACTGTTAACAAGAAAAATAGAACTGCTAGGACGTGTAAAAAAGTGTTCTGTTTAACCCTCTATACGGCCGTATAACTTTCAAATTACATGTTAATATATCGACAGTTTACTAAATGATTTTAGTTTTTTATAAGATAACGTATACGTCTAAAAATATATAATGTCCCCGAAGTAACAAATAACAATATTGATAACGGTTGGTAGCATCCTCATCCTGAAATATCAAAGTAAATGCCTTGCAAGTTGTCTGCAGATAGAAACCAACGGAACCATCTTTTGCAATTTACATCATTTGTGCTATTATCTATTCTATTATATTCTACCTATTAAACAAAACATAGCGTACATAATAGCTTTGTATTTGCATATCAATAACAAATAACATTTGTTTGCAATTTCAATAATTATTTTGTTACTATTTGTATATGATACAGTTTTGTGACTTTCAGGTTAAAGTAGGTTATTATGATAGATTTTTATATATTTAGGATAATGCTCGTTTAAATTGCATACATTGTTTTAATTGCTTGTTTAAATTGAAAATTGCATACATTTTTTTATATTTAAGAAAAAATTCGGTCCATAGAGGGTTAATTTCTAGGTCGAGACGAGTATCCGTCGACATTGGTCGTCAATGCGCCCCGTTTTCCAAATATATAACCTGGCCTGCTCTCTATGGCGTGGCCAAAGAGTTGTGTCATAAATTGTCTAAAATATCATACATTTCCTAAACATTTAAAACTTATTGACTTCAAATACAATATTATGTTCACTGATACAAATGTGTATATTTCAAGATGGAAACACATATATTTCCAAATTTTCGATTTTTGTGGCGTTTCCAAGTTCAAATAACCGTGCAAAGTAATATTTTGTATATGAAGTAGGTTAAAACAACATATAATGTTGTATTGCCTTCGCAAGTGCGCTGCGAAGTACATGATGAGCTGAATGTTTAATCAAGAACATTCCGTTTGTATTAACGAACGAAAGATAGCCTCTTTTGAAGATCATGATTCGAAGTAGCACATAATTATTCGTGAAGCTAATATTGAACACCACGGACGAGATTTTAATAGAGTCGAATGGACTGGGTTATATTAGACACGCCTTAGAAATTGATTAAGTATGCTAATCTCGCGAATCTCGGTTAAGCTTGTAATAATAATAGAACAGTAATTACTATCAAACTTGGTCTGTTAATTAAAAGTCAAACAATTAAAGGAGGGTTAATTAGAAATTGAACGAACCAGTTAATTGTCTAGCTCTCGGCGATAATTGATGTGCCACAGGCTCTGCAACGCGGAATTTAATGCGTTGACAGGGTACAGCCGTCTATAAACATTATTTTCAATTTGCTAATGAAATAGCAGATTTGATATAAAAATACCGTCACTAATTAGTGGACTCGAAACGTTACGCGTTCGTATTAAACGGGACTCGAAATAAATAATTACCTTCAGCCTTTAAAAGAATTTTATCAAAAACTTATCTATTTGGATCAGCAAAATATCCGTTTCCTTCAAATTTTCATGAAAGGAATTGTTATCCTTAGAAATTTCTTCGAAATGTGTTCTCATAAAATAATATTACATAATTCGTAGATTTTGTTGAAGGATCAACATGATTACAATTGTACCTACGGTACTGTTAAATGTAAAACAAACGCGAGACGGATTAATAGACAGCGGAGGTTCGATGGCAGAGCCAAAATAGTTTCTTCATTACATTAACTATGTTCGATATTATATTAAATTCAGTTATATAGTAAAGTATGATGTTCAAGCAAGTGTATAAAGTATATTATTATTCAATGGTGTCCTCGATAATTCAACAGATTTATTAAATAAATGGTATTGAAATCAGAACAATAAAACTACATCCTTTTAAAAGGAAGAATTTAATTGAAAATGAGAGTCTTCTTCATTTCGTAAAAAAAGGACTTGTCTAGAATAATACGTAGATAAAATATTAGTATAACTTAATGATTTAATGGTTATTATTATTATTTATTTCTTTATTTATGTCTTTCTTGTGTCAATAAGTAAAATATCCTTTCAAGCAATATGGTTTATCGCATGCTGCAGGTAAAATACATATTTTATAAATAAAAATTTTATTCAGAATATGCTTTTATTATACTGATGCAGAAAATATGCGTTCCTGTGATAGAAAAGTTTGTACTTTCGTATTTCATTAGTTATTTGATACTAAACATTTATTTTCAAGGGTAAATCTCTATTTACTTTCAATGGAACTTATTTTTAAAAGGTTTTACACATAACAGACTTCAATATAATCTATTATAGAAAATTGTAGAATATTCTTAAGTCCAATTATCAACAAAAAGTAATGAACTTTTGAGTTGTGAAGAAAGATTATTCTTATTTCTAGTAACTCCTGGATTAGGTACTTTATGCATTTATAAGAAATACTGAGTAGATCAAGTGCAAAACAGTAGAAACATTTAAATGATTATAATGAAAAACAAAAAGAAATATACTATTCCGAATGATTAAATATTTATGTAGCTTCTATAGCGTGAAATTAAGACAGACAATTTTTATTTTGTATAAAAATCTTCAGTCTACTGATCACTAAAAATCGTTAATGCTATAGGTCACGTGCCAATCATGTACTACACTGTGTACTATATCGGTTATACAAAACCAGAGAAACAATATTGCTGTTTTGAGAGAATTTGGAACGGCTGATCGATGAAACTATGATTCTCTCGTGTTGAGGGCGATTCGAGCATGCAAGGTGTGTACAGTAGCTATACAATTGTAATTGGTTTGCCGAATGGTAGTTATGGTCGCATTGTTTTCAGGCACGGTCATTCAGAGTTGGCTGTCGAATCGATCATAGACTGATAGCTGCGGTTCTTGCAGGCCCTATTTGTGTGTATTATGAAATTGTCGAGACGGAAAATAATTATAACAGTCTGTCCACTATTATTCAAGTCTGCGTAATACCTTTCTTTACTTTATTTTGGTGTACCCCTGTTCCGTTGCTTTAATTGATATACGTTGCAACATTTTCTATGCAACTATTCTAGTCATTCACATAAGAATGTGAACTTTATTTAACACTAAATCGATGCAATTGATTTCTTTATTCCATCATGCACTGCAATCAAAATAGCACAAAGTTCAAATAGATTAAATCTTTTAATTTGTATCAGACGATATATACAATAGTTAATATTGATGCTAGGTAGGTTTACTTAAATGACCTTTCTCAAATTTGTTATTTTACCTGTATCGAAGTTATAAAATTGTCGTCATAGAAATCGATGCAATTGACTTCTTTATTCAATCGTGTATTGTAATAAAAATAGCACAAAGTTCAAATGGATTAAATCTCTTAATTTTTATAAGACGATATACAGTAGCTAAGATTGATGCTCGGTAGGTTTAATGTTAAATGAAAGATACTACCTCGTTAATCAACATAACATATACTCTATATGTATCTTATCGTAGCAAGCGTCCCGTAAGTTAGTATATTAGGTCTCACACTATATCAAATCTACTCAGCAGATCTCCCAAACAGTCAAGACGTGTTCTCTGTCATATATACAGACGATACTTTGTTCTTAGCATCGCATAATAATTTCGTTAAGGCATCAATACTCTTGCAGGAAACATTGAGTAAGGTATCGGAGTAGGAAATGTATTGGGTTGTCCGGAAAGTTCGTCTCGATTTATTTTTATTTTCAATAAATATATATCAAAAGTTAAATGCATTGCGTGTCAATCTTTCGTCAAAATCGGCACGAACGTTCCGAACAACCAATAGTATTGTATTCTACCGTTAACATAAATATAAATTAATTTTTCTTCGTTTACTTTATTTCTGAATGTTTTAAATCAAATGGTTGATTTCGCATATACAATATATAGTTAAATGCAGCTTAGATATTACAACGTTTTTAAATGTTTAAGAAAATTATAAATTATTTTCAGATTTTCTATATCAGTATTTCTTACAAACCTTTGAAAACTGAGTAGATCAAATGTAAAACGGTAGAAATATTAAAATTATTTTAACATACTGTTGGAGAAAGAAATAAAAATATATATTATTCACAACGAGTTAAATGTTGTAAAATATTGATTAAAATCTAATTATAAGATTCGCCCGTTATACTGCAAACGCATAAGGACAAGTTTAATTTACTTTACTAATAATTGTTAAGCAACATCCTTGTTGTTTAAATTACATTTAAATTAACATAACATAAGTTAACATGTAGCAATTCTTAAATTACCTCCTTTAAATCAATTATATCGTACAGACCAATGTCGATTAAACGAGTTGACTTGTCGTGAGAAAGTTGGAAACATTAATTTATTAAATGACGTGAGAAAAAGATTTTGCAAACATTGCAGTTGATAATAATTACACGAATCACGCCACTAACGATCTCTGTTTCAAAATCGTAAACGAAATTTATTATAGTAGTAGGTCTGTAACCAAGGGCAATTCGCTGCCACTTTGAGTGTGGAATGTGTCTGACCACAGGCAGTCCATTCTCACTTTCAACACAAGATACGTCTGACCACAGGTAACCCACAATCACTTTGCATATACTAAGCAATTTGCTACATGATACATTCAACAATTACAACGCTGCTCGACACGGATTGTAAGCCTTATTCGTGGTTCAATATTTTTTTCTATTCACAGCGAAAATGCTAATCAACAAATATGCTAGCCGAATTTTAATCTGTAGTATGGATAACTATTGAAATGTATTTAATTGAAAACAGTATTATTTCCTATTATAGTACTACCGTGCAATCCAATTAAGTTTGTTTGTTCCACATTGCCGGCAGACATGTAACCAATCATCTGCGAAAAACTGTTGATGTTCATCGATAAAATTCATAGTTACTGACCGTAAATATGAATGCACAAACAATCACAATGTAAAAAAAATTGAAATAAAATTGTTCCAGACTGCTGCTCTTCAGTAGATGTTTCTTATACACTTTTGCGCACTGTATTTGAAAATTAAAAAAAAATCAACGTTTTTAACACAAGTACGAATTTTTATTTTTGAAGATGTATCCTATAGTAATAAATATAACTATGAACTTAACTTGAACAATATATTAATTTTTAAAACGTCCATCCTCACACACCATCAAAATGGTGTTTAATAAATGGTTAAATGGTGTTTATTAAATATGTTTAAAGCGATAATAGTTCATAACGATCAGGATAAAAATCAGAATACGTTTGACGTGATCATGGAGCTTTTGCATGCTTCTAATTCTTCTACAGAAAAATTTAATAGAATTATTGATTAAAAAATATTGAGACATTAAAAATAGTAAGTATTCAATTACAGTGTAAGACCAATTAGACCAAAAGTTAAATACAATAAAATGTTCCACAAAATCTATAAACGAATTATAGTAAAAGCTTACATGATCTTCGCACAACTATTAATTAAATATCATAAAAAACTGCTGAACGCCATAACCAATTTGATGAAAAATCTGAACAAAGATGAAACAAAACATTACACAGTGCAATTACAATTACAAATTATTAGTATGAGGCACTTTTAAATCATAAAATTCCTCGATAAAGAGAACAACTTATTTTCAATTTCTGAATAAAAATTGCAAATACTGCAACATACAATCTAATCCCACCAGATAGATGCAGCATTTGCATTTTACGATTTGTGCAATTGTAAAAACTGTTTACTACCTCACACAAACACTTTACATAGAATTACATTAATTTCAAAACTGAAAATAAATATTTGTAATATTCTTATTAGACTTTATATGTTCGCACGAATTCTTGATTTTTAATAATAATATATATGATATAAATAATATATTGTATTATAACGTAATGTAAATAATAATATTGATATTTCCTTAGGTATAAGTTTTCGCGTATTTCACTTGCGTATTCTGGTGTATGTTATTCTTCACAATGACGATAAGTCAATTTATAAATCGTCACGCGTTATAACAACGCTGTACATAAGAATAATTGCAGTCATCGACAGCGTCCTTTGAACAAAGCAACATGACCACGTGAGAATAGTGATGCACCTGATACCGAATTCTACATTTGAATCGCTAACAATACATAGAACGTCGCTCGTCGCCGATCGTACGCGATAACCGTCCATTGTTTATTCATCTATTGTGACAGATTGACAATATGCAACACTGTCACGAACCAAAGCAACTGTAACCTCTATATGCTCCACTATACCATGCATAGAAATACCTCACTGTTAGAAGTTGAATCGAATGATTTAATAAACTTTTCTAATTGTTTAATAATGTTAAATAGTTGAAAGAGAGTCGTTAATTTTTCAAGATAACGTTCGTTTTAATACTTGCAAATACAAATTTGAATATTTGTAAATTCAGTTACGATGGTATGTTCAATTAATAATGGTCTTATACTAGTATATGGAAATGCATGCCATGGTTGTGTGTTTTTAGCAGTGGGTATGTAGTATGTGGGTATGCAAATTTTTCTGCAAAAGAACAACACGAGAATGGTTATGATTCGACGTTATCTGTAAGAAACAATTTAGTGTCCCATTCTTATCTATCTGTTTAATGTGGCGTAGATCAATTAACTATCTTATAATAATATATCTTGATTGATTTCTGAAAAACAAAATTGTCATTTTATTTGAAAAATGATCGTAGATTTCATTATTTATAAGATAAAATATCGATTTTTTTTCATTTTCTTTAGTTTTTATATTTCTAAGAATTTTTAATCAAAAGACTCCGTATCATTCACAAAAGTTAAAAGTTTTAAAGTTATAAGTGTTGAAAGTTAGAAACCCTTAATACTCTATTTATGAATTTTTTAAATATTTTTTTGGTAGTACTTCTTGTAGACACATTAGTCTTTCTATTGATCCAAGTATTATAGCTCTTAGTTTCATTTAATCGCTAAAACCTATGAAGGCATTTATAAGGCATATAAGGCATATATAAATAATAATGTATTTAATTCGTTGATATAATCATTAACAGACGTTAACAGACGTTTTTCAAAACACTACAGCGGTCGCTCGTTCACTGCACACTCACTTTTTATCTCGCACAACCAATTCACTTCATATGCTTTCTGTTTCATTCATTATATTTCTTTCTCATTCTCACCACACATATCCATACAAAAACAGTATAATAAAATGATGGTTTTGGCAGCATGAGTCAAATTAGACTCGGGCACGGCAATAGGAAGGTTGAAGGACCTAGCGTTACCTACGATGCGAAGGTTATAGCATGCTAACGCGATAGTTACCATAAATCGCCGCTTCCGATCGTTGCACTTAATGAAAATTTAAAGTTTATGCTTTCCCCATGAAAATCCACCGAAATCCTCTAAATGAGTGAATTAATTTTATTTGGATAAAATATTCTCATAGAGCCAGTGTAATTTTGTCATTTATACAATGCACCCAAAATCAAAATATTGAATACTTTGTGAAATATACTTTCCCTGCACAAATATAATTTATGTATCGATTAGATGCATTGATTTACTAAATGATATGCGAAAAGAATTTTGAAGAAAGTTGTAATTGGTACGAATTACATGACGAACCAAAAAGAATGTTTTCAATATTTTTTATTTGACCCACCTACTGAAAATTTTCATGGCCCATCTTGTAGACTTATGATAGTTATACACATTCAGAAAATTTCATGGAAATCGATCGACGTGCACACGAGCTCCATGCCATCGAAAATGACGAAAATCGCAATTTTTCACAATTCTCGGACAGGTTCTACTTTAACACCACAAATTCTTACACCTTGCTGCGCGTGTCGGTTTTTTTTTCTGCGTCAACCGATTTCGATGAAATTTTCAGCATGCGTATAACTAACACAGGTCTGCAAAACGTTCATTTTCCATTTTTACTTCGAGTAGAACTAAAAATCTTTTAAAAAGTGTCTGTTTTATTACTTCATGTAATTTCTACCAATTAGAATTATTTCGAAATTAGTTTTGCATATTATTTAATAAATCAATGCTTGTAATTGTTCCAGAAAAGTCAATTCGTTTGGCTTAACTTGAATACAGTTATTTAGATTTAAAAAGTGTTCGAATACTTTCCTGAGTCATTATACGTCGTGTTTGGGTTCATTTTAACCCTTTACACTCCAAGTAATTTTATTTCCTAACTCGAGTCATCTTTCGGTCCTAGCATAATTCCATTGCACTTGATTCATTTCCTTTCGTGCATATCAAATTTGTTACTGTTAATCGTACGACAACACTTAAATTTTTCTAACTTCTTAATTACAAACATTTGTAATGCACAAATTGTTTTGAATAAAAGTCCGACAATTTTTAGTATCGCTTCAGAGGAGCCATTGGAGTGCTAAGTGTTATCACTAACCGTACCACGATCGATTAAATGACCGGTTTCGCATCTTTTATTTTGTAATTCTTGAAATTACAAAAATACTTTCGTTAATAATGCTTAAATGAATTTGTTCATTCAAATACATGCTGTTGAAAAAGAATGTGAGAAGTCTAAGTAAATTCAGATTTGTAATTTTTGCAAGACAACATATACCAGTCACATTTTGTGTTCGGTATAGTTAGTGAAAAATCTTTTAGAAAATCTATTTAAAAAATCTTATCATTACACTGATACTACATTTGGAAAGATATACGAAAATTTCTAAGTTCCAAATTTTCTTTATTGCACGATTATCTGCATGAGTTGGAATCAGTTTCAATATCGGTTTTGGTTCTTAAAACAGTTATGGAGAACCGAAAAGATCTCATAACCATTATAAGGTATACGGGTTCTGGGTAAATGGATTCCGGTTGCGATTCTTCAAAACCGATATTATGTCGGTTCAATAACTGATACGTTTCACTTCTGGGTTTCCGTTATGCATTTCGGTTCTACTCACATTTCACGTAAAGGACACATTATATTTCCTTTATGGATTAAAAACATGGATTCTGTATTTAAATTTAAAATAGCCACGGTTTAATTACATCTCTGAAATCTTTTATATTATTTACATGTACGTTGTGTGAACGTATGTAAATTTCTTACAATTCTTGGCAATTATAATATATTAAACGAATTCCTCCATGTTTTTAAAGAACTCAAGTATTTCTAACTAAGAGTATATTTCGTCTTATTATAAACATTATATGTAGAAACGAACCATTTACGTGTATACAATATTATCAACGAAAAACATTTATTTATTCACTTGTTATGGAATTGTAAAGAAATCAAATGATTCTGTATGTATAAAATGAAACTTCGAGGAACATATTGAATTGTTTTCTAGTTCAAAATTTGTTTCACCAGATCCTATGCACAGAATGTTCCATTTTAAATTCGTAGAAAAAATATGTCGAAAAATTGTTATGGAATATGTTATGAAAACAAGTTATGGATAAATATTTAGATATATACAGTTACTCGACTGTACCATCGGATACGCATTAATTGCTAATTGAATAAAGAACTGTTTCAATTGACAGCCGTTTGGTAACGACTGGAGCAAACATGTATTTCATGTGAAAACACATACATTATACATATATGACTGATTTAAATATACTCAACGATCATAATTTAAGTAATTTGTCTAATACTAAAATGTTACACATTTGTACGAGGATGGTCGCTCGGCGCCGTTCTGTTGAAACTGTGGTCAGTCCGCGAACGGTGAAAGGACGAAATCTAGCGCGTCGGAAAGGCGATAATAAACCGCGGTTCCGACGTGTAAGCTAAATACATCCGTTAATAACACGCAAAACAGAAATTCACCGAGGAACTCGTTGCATGACTAATAATTCACGCTCGACCCCGAACAATCCTCAATTACGCAGGGTGGGGTGCGCGATGGGCTCGCATAATGCTGCCGAGAGTGGCGAAATTCGTGTTAACTGGGAGCCCGCGTAACTTCATTTCCGCATGAAGTAGTCGTTTGCGCGATAGAACGGAAGTTTGATCGCCGGTGAAACTAAATTCCACCGTTGCGTTCCAGCGCGCGTGCTTCTTGGATCATGGCGACGATAACGACGGCGCTGCGACCCCGTCGCGAGAGGGAGGGAGAGACAGAGACAGAGAGAGAGAGAGAAACGCAGAGGTAAACGACGGAGAGACAGAGACACAGAGACAAAGAGACAGAAAGGCAGAGACACAGAGACAGAGAGACAGAGGCACAGACAAAGAAACAAATGCAATGATTGAGAAACAAAGAGACAGAGACAGTGGCAGATGCACAGACATAAAGGAATGACAAAGAGATAGGGAGACAGAGGCCGGAGACAGAGACAGGGAGATACAGACAGGGAGGCAAAGACAGAGATACAGAGATAGGGAAACATAGAGAGGGACACAGAA
>CM052098.1:20907800-20925569 GCA_028453745.1 Agapostemon virescens
GGAAGTGTCAATGAAGGAATATTGTGTTTTATTGTTGGTTGTCTGTTTATCGTTTCGTTGAGTACGTCGAACGTGGTGTCCGTTTGTGGGGGTTGAACGTTCCGTGGTACCTGTAAAATGGTCGGCTCCTTCGGAGCCGTTTTTAAATGATCTGTTGCATCCCTTTCGGTTATGCTAGCTGATTTGATGAGGGCAGGCTAAGACACATGTAACCTGTCACAAGACATGTAAACTATAAAAGTCTCGACACCGCGCACAGAAAATTCGGACGTCCAGAAAACGTTCTGAGAATGTCCGCATAGGACGAAACGCTTCCCCTTCCTTCTTTCCTTTTCTCTTTGTCTCTCCACCACTCCTTGCAGTAGCCGCCACAGAACTAGTTACGAGACGAAAGTATTTAAATAAATAAATTTTTTTGTATTAGAACAACAAGGTTTTAGCATTTGCACATAATATTTAAAACAAAAAAGGTATGCTAAGAATACAATTTGTCTGTGGATAACTTCATACGTAAAACGCACGATCAAACAGTCTTGTTTGATCTTGAATTTCGATGGACGTACATTCAATAGATGGACGAAAATCACCGTGACATAAGTATACTATGCATAAAATACGTGCACACCGGGTAAAAGTTTAAGAATGTAACGTCTGCGTAGATAGTTCAAGTTATTATTATGTCGACGGCAGATTTAAAGGGTCGTAAAACGATAGTAAAAAATCGAACATCAAGTTTCATAGGGTCGGTGTAAATGAGAACGTTTAGCCCTGAATTTATGGTAGTACGAGCAGTGAAAAATTTCTCCGAACAGGACGAAGACATTTGATGGTGTAGAAAATTTGAGAAATATTTTCGTTTACTATGACCGGTATTTTAATTTAAGAATATTTTTTCAAATAAAACCTATAATTATGCGGTTTCTAAAGCCAAAGCTAGAAGGGAGCTAATTTATATTCGTTGTGTTTTCCGTGTTAACAATTTATTAAAGTTCTTCTTTTAACGATTACCAGGTGTTGATTTACCTCTATTTGAGGAGTGTGGACTCAACGGTCCTCTAATTATACCAGGCACTGAGCGAGGCAACAACTGCTAATTATTGCGAATTCGTCAGGGACAGGATAACGGGTAATTCCAATCTTTTTTAATAGTACAGTGTCGGTTTACAAGTGCTCGAAGAGATAACCAGGAATCCCGTTACCGTTGTAACAAGCCCTGAAACAATCGATTCGCACGTAATGAATTCCACATCGAGAGTCAAGAGTGATCTTCAGCTCTCTTTCGACTAAGTACGGTCAGACCCCAAAAAGTGAGCACAAATATTAGTAATCTGATTGGGATCGAGTCGAAAGTCCTCGGATCCAACAGCGACAGATTTGACTCGCAAATACGAGGGCGATTACACGGCTTACGAGAACCTTCCCGTCGGGAAAATAATTAAGGAGCCCCGTATCACGTCTAGATTTGCATTAACTCGGTCTTCATAACCCACAAAGCGCCAGCGTGTTGCAAGCGTCTGATACTTAATATTTATGATAATTTATGCTATCGCGCGGGGAGATGCCAAATACGTCGTTCTATTAACCGGAGATTGATTTTCAATCGAATAGACATCAATTACATTTTGTAACCGTGTAACGATTTAATTAAAGCTATTCGATTGGCTACTCAAAATACGATTAATTGTATGCAGTACGTTTCGTTGCATTCGTTACCGAGTTCATATTAATTTGAGTCATGTCCAAAAATTTTAAAGTGAAGTATTTCAAGATAGTACTACTTTAGTTCTTTGCAGCATTTGCACACTTGGAAATGAACACTTTCTCCGCTGAATTTTCTCTATTAACGTGTTAAATGCTGTGTCAGTCCCAGGGGACTGGCGGTATCAGAATTATAAAACAATATATTATTGGGAGTACAAATAAATTTATCTATCGCCGTTCTTCATCTTAAATTGGGTATTTATTGCGAAAGAATAGTATTTATATTTTATTCAAAATATTGTCCATCGTTGACCACTACTTTTCCCCATCTTTCTGACAGCATCCGCATACCGTGTCGGAAGAACGCTTCATCTTTTGACGCTATCCACGAATCGACCCAATTTTTGTTATCTTCATATGATGCGAACTGCTACTTAGACAAACCAAGCGTCATCGATCGAAACGAGTAGTATGTCTGGCAAATACGACAGGTAGGATAAGACTTTCCAATTAAGTGTTTCCAAGTAGGTTTTGACCGATGCCTTGCAAGCAGCATTTTACATGTGGACAATCGGCGTTCAATGTTTCTCGGCGTCAGTTCATATGGAACCCAATTTCCTTGCTTTTTAATCATTCTCAATGATTTTTAACGGTGTGAAATCGCTTGTCGAGTCACTGATAATGCAAGTCCAAGTTCTTTCTGCGTTTGGCACGAATCTTCATTTAATAATTCATCCAATTCCGCGTCTTCGTACACTTTCGACCTTCCACTACGTTCTTTGACTTCGACATCAAATTCACCGTTCTTAAATTTTTGAAACCACTAGCAACAACTTCTCTCACTTAATGCAGCCTTACCATATGATTCTACAAGCAATCGATGCGCTTTAGCTGTAGATTTCTTCAAATTAAAGAAGTGAATCAGAACTTCCTGCAAATGACGTTTATTCGGCTCCAGCTCGATATTTTTACATGATAAAATATACTACGCTGATACACAAGCGCTAATATTTCGCGCTTTGATATTTATAATATCATTTTGATATTATTATCTATTTTGATATTTATAATATCATTTCGAGGTTATATTGTTAATAGATGTGCAACTTTACGATATAAGGTCTTACATCTGACACTAGTCGCCATAACTTACTGGTTGCGTTATCTGATTTCAAACGGCGGAGACTTACTTAAATATAGAGGATGAGTCACCATACGTTTGCACCTCAAATATCTTTGTTGTTTCTAAGGATACGTAAAATATGGTAGGGACAAAGTTGAATGCTATAAAAAAATTTTGTTTTTATGCCATTTTTTAGAGATATCAAGGTCACCTTGACTTTTTTAAAATGGAACCACCCTTTTTTAAATACCTACAATGATAGTCCCTTTCATTAGGAATTCAGTGACTATATTATTCCAAGGTCATTCAAGGTGAATGACAGAAAAAACGTATAAAACTAAAATATGCAAGCAGAATACCTGTATTTTATAAATGTTCGAAATGATGGCCATCTACGTCGATACATTGATGTAAACCAGCTCTGAAGGAATGTTGAACTCTGATAAGTACATCCGAGGTGATATTTGTACATGCTGTGATGATACGCTGACGCATATTGTTAAGACAAGATAGTCTAAACAGATTCGACCGTTCACGGTTTACCTGCCGACACCCGTCGCCGAGCCGATGTCACCACCGACCGGTAAAACCCGCGCCCCCACTACCCCTAACACTCGAAACAAAGAACGAAAGTCCAGCACCACCATTGGCCAATACTTGGTCACGAAAATAGTATATAAGCAGCAAAATGTATCCATACAGATTAGATTCGATCAGACAGCTTGTACAGTACAGAAACGCAGAATAAACTTTAACTAAACCCTACAAGTCGATCGTCTCTCACGAGATCATAGTCATTCAGTCCCACATCAGTGGGTGGTCTTTCGAAGTCAGTAGGCACCAAGTGCAATAGTTAGAGGAGTCGTTCAATACAGTGAGCGACGCCTTAACACATATCGTCAACTGTTGTTGGAGCATCCATGTACACGGTCTCTTTTAGCAGACCTCATAAAAATAAATCCAGTGGATTTAAATCAGACGAACGTGCTGGCCATGAAGCAGTTCCGCCTCGTTCAATCCATCGGTTTGGAAATCGTGATTCCAACATTTCTCTAGCTACTCGTACATTGTTCGATTCCGAGAAAGGGTCCGCTTACCCTCCCGTCTCGCGCATTAAAAAATCTATAGTCTTGCGATATGTTCAATCTTTAGAAATCGTTAGTCTTTAGAATTCTTTAATCTTTAGAAAACGCGCAAACAATACACGCAGGCCGACACGAGAATCGGCTACCATATTGCCCCCGAAAGGGTCCCTTTTCCGATTTTAAGCCTACTTCGTAATAATTGGAAGTAATGCTAATCAGCGAGTGCCTCATCAAAGGCATTCGATGGTTCGAGCACTGGCATTGGAAAAGGGGCAATAAATTCATTCCGGGCGTTTCTCGACCAGGTACCGTTCGCGAGGTACGGCGAGGGTCCGACGGAATTGGGATACGCGCAGGCTAGGTCGGCATACGCGGCGGCCCAGGCATCATTAGACCAGCCGAACGTGTCGACCATTCGAATCTTTTACAAAGGACACAATTACACCAAGTGCCTGCATAAGCGACGACCAAGGCAACGGACGCCTTGAGTCGGACGTGCCGGACATTTGGGGCCTTTCATACGCGCATAGCAAATTGTAACCCTCTTGGGCCTTTGTCAGCGGACTCAGGCGCGAGGGTGCAATAAAACACGAACCCAGGCCACACGGGCCAAAAATTAATTAGCGAATTCTGGGAACTCTTCAACCCCTCGAATTACGGAAAGTTCCAACGGGAACTTTCAAGGTCGACTGGAAATGGAGACTTCCTCCTCCACCGACGAGGGTGGTGCGAGAAGATCCACCACCTCCAGTCAACCAACGAATGGGGATGATTTTTCCCTCAAAAACGCACCTCGCAGGCCTCATGCGCCAAGTATAAAGGTGACGGTCCCAGAAACGCGCTCGTCTTTTTCTTTATTCGTCTTCTCTTTTATCGTTTACTTTACGCACGAAGGTCTTTGCGCGTCTTGTTGTCATGTCTTTTACATCGCGCGTCTTACTTCACGCATACGTCTCAATCATCATGTCCTATTCGAAACGAAATACGAACGTCTTAGTCTTCTTTACGTAGAAGTCTCATTCTTTATCGCACGTTTATACGCACGCAGCGTCTTCACACATCTCGCATTAGTTACAAAGTCTCGTCTTTTATACGCGCATATATACGTCTTACAAACGTATCAACTTGCTACAAACGAGCATCAATCGTTATTATTGTACGCGACATAACGCATCGTTTCTTGTTAACCCGCACCAAATTCACTGTTCCGAGATTATCTAATCAGTCGCCCAAAGTTAATTAGGCCGGCGACAAAGGTTGTTGTAAATATTAGAATTAAAGCAAATCTTTCTTTCTACCCAACGAACGCGCATTCATTTACAACACCGTGAATTACGACATTCAACGTGTTAATAATACACGAACATTCCAGTATTGACGTTTCACTACTGTCTGTCAATCATATTATTGAAAAGATTTCGTCGCAATTTTTTTTTAATCATAAATTCTTTTCATTGTGGAAGCTGCGAAGAATTTACCAGTTTTTTCTTGTACTTCCTTGGTTACTAATTTCTTTCTTGAAAAATTTCGCACTCATACCTAAAGTAAAGAAGGAAGAAAATAGTCAGTTTGCACAGGAAATGTAGAAGTCTGGAACCCAGATGTCCACAGTTTAAACTTTGCGATCTATAGCTGAAGTGGTTCCACTCGGGACGGAACATTCAGTCTACTTACTTTAAATTTATTCTGTGTTGCCTTTCTTTTATGTTACATACCATTTTTCATGTTACATTTTTGCGGCGAATATATCTGTCACTATTACTGCTAATATAAAATTAATTTTCATTTCTTCGCTTCCATTTGTTACATCTCGATATTCTCGGAATAGGCACTTCGATGCATCGCGATCTTCACATGCCGAATTACTTTTGTATCAATATTTTGAAACAATGGACTTTATATTAAAGCACGAATTAAAAATTGTACATCTCTATGCACGTCGACAAAATATGTTTATGGGAGTAGAAGATGGACGAACGGGCCCAAGGCGGCTAGAAACTGACAAGCTTTTTCCAACGAAAGGCCCATTAGAGTATCTAGTGAATGAACTCGACCAAGCGTTGCTAATGACCTGGCGCACTGTGTTTTTGTTATTTGCAACTTCAATAATACAACACTGGAGGTGCACGTGCTTGCCAACTGCAAACCACCGGACACTTTCCAGGGCCCTGCCTGAAATAATTTGTTTCGGCTAAACTATACTGGTCGTAATATAACAATCGACTTATGTTACGAAGGCTAACATGCGAAAGTCTGAAGCTAATGTTCCGGGGTCAATACTATTATTTTCATTGCTGAGGCTATTTACTTTTATGGAAAAGTATTACGCTTCTGTATAATTTGTGAGTAACAAGTTTTCCATAATTTCTTAGGCGTTTTGGGTAGTCTGATAAGAAATGTTTGTAACAAAATTTCATCACTTTTAAATATTAGGTACATCGGAAAGTTCCGTCCGTTTTTTTACAAAAAGTAAAGCTTTATTCATGAAAGAAAATGAAAAAGTACGTTAATCAAAATATTGTCCATCGTTAGCGATGACTTTTTCCCATCTTTCGGGCAGCAAGCGAATTCCGCGTCGAAAGAATGATTCATCTTTGGAGGTTATCCAGGCGGAGATCCATTTTTCGAGATCTTCGTACGAATTAAATCGTTCTTCAGCAAGTGCGTGTGCCATCGACCGAAACAAGTGGTAGTCAGATGGGGCACAGTCTGGTGAATAAGCCGCATGTGGTAGCACTTCCCAGCGAAGTGCTTCTATCGTTTCCTTGACAATTTTTGAGACGTGAGGCCGAGCATTGTCATGCAGCAAAATCACCTTACGCTGTCTCGTTTCATATTGTGGTCGTTTTTCGTGCAATGCTCGACTCAAACGGATAATTTGTTGTCGGTAGAGATCTCCTGTGACTGTTTGACCAGTTTTTAGCAGTTCATAGTATACCACACCTTCCTGATCCCACCAAATGCAGAGTAAAGCCTTTTTTCCGTGGATATTCCGCTTTGGCGTCGATGTTGAGGGTTGGCCAAGATCACAAATGGTTTTTCGACGTTTAGGATTGTCAAAATAAATCCATTTTTCATTCCCAATGATGAGACGATGGTGAAACCCCTTTCTTTGTTGCCTAGCAAGCAAAATTTCGCAGATGGTTTTCCGCCTTTCAATGTCTCTTGGCTTGAGTTCATATGGGACCCACTTTCCTTCCTTGTAGACCTTCCCTAAGGCTTTTAAACGGTCGGAAATGACAGATTGAGCACAATTTAACGCTTCTGCAATTTGTTTTTGCGTTTGACATGGATCTTCATCCACCAATGTCTGCAATTCTTCGTCTTCGAATACTCGTGACCGTCTAGAACGCTCTTTGTCCTCCAAAGAAAAATCACCATTTTTAAAACGTCGAAACCACTCTCTGCATGTTTAATCGGAAACAGCATTATCGCCATAAACGTCTACAATCATTCGATGAGCTTCAGCTGCCGTTTTCTTGCAATTGAAACAAAAGACTAACACTTCGCGCAAATGACCCTTATTCGGCTCAAATTCCGACATCTTCAATGTAGAAAAGAACGAAGTTATTGATGCAAGCGTAAATTGTTGTGTACTGAGTTTTATTAACAGATGTTCAAACTAAAAAGTTAGCCTTACTTTAGAGGTTATAGTTACCCACAGTTCGAGCTATGGCTACTCGACGCTAGATGGACAGAACTTTCCGATTGACCTAATAGTCTACAAATTGCTTAATTACGAATTTAAAAGAGAACTGTTTAGTAAGAAAGTGTTTGTATTTCGAAATTATTTATTTGATACAGAAGTTTCATTGTACAGATCTTTTCACAATGAGACGATTGAAGGAACCTACACGTCCGTCACTACATTTTCTAGAATGTTGAAAACATTTTAACAGTGGATGTAAAAGTGAAATAATGTATCATTTTATACAATGTTCTTCCAACAGTTTGTACTTGGGACCACAGACGTGAGCAAGAACTTTTGTACGCTAAACTTTATCTTGATGTCGTCTCGTATTACAAAGCTGCATCTTGAATATGCAATACGTCAAGGATATCGTGGTTTCAACCAAGAAGATGTTTTTGCGCGGTGTAACTTGTAAACAAAACATGTATAATGTGACAAGGTTTTGTCAAGTTGATCGAGGAACGCGAGAGAAACTCTGAAAATGAAAGAGAGACAGCAGATGGTTAGCAAACAGATGTTTCATCTTTGCAGCAAATCTACATTGATTGACAATACTTTTGTGGAAGGATTGATTTATTACTGGAATTGTTATTGCATTTTGACAAGATTCAGCAATATTAGTGAGCAATAGTCTAACACACTTAGTTTCACCGCACTTGTAGGGTGATGTGAGGGAAGAAAGGGCAATAATCAAACGACCGGTACACGAATTCTGTTACAAAACTTGTGAACTTTAATAATTATATACACTGCTGACTAGACCGTTCCGTATGTTACAATATTATTTTAAATTTAAGTTGTGAATAGTCAGCGTAGTGTTGAAGTAAAACAGTTTATCAAAATGGAATTGAGAAAACAGCCTTTAATAGTGCTCCAATAGCTCCTCTGGGGAGACACTAAAAATTGAAATACTATTATTCGAAACAACGTTTACATAACTGCATTTGCAATTAACAATTTAAAAGTTGAAGTGTCGTACGCACGAGCAATATCAATACGCTTTCTATGGTACGAGAAGAAATGAACCATGTATTGGGTTGTCCGGAAAGTTCGTGCCGATTTATTTTTATTTTTAATAAATATATAACAAAACTTAACTGCGTTGCGTTTCAATCGTGCGTCCAGATCGGCACGAACTTTCCGGACAACCCAATATAATGGAAATATTCCAGGTCAAAAAATGTCTGGATTTTAAAATTATAGAATTATAGAAGAAATGGGAACCAGACAACCCTGTAATAAATCACGATAATCCCTCATTGATCGTTTCCCACTCTTTCATGCATGCTCTTTCCATCACTCTTACAACCAATTAAAAAACGCTACATTCTTCCGCCGTAAACTACCCTCAACCAATCAAAACCGAGGTGACGACGGACAGAACTTGTGAAACCGAAATCGCGAACAGAGAAACAAACAAACACTACAGAAAACGCGAATCAATAGAAACATAGAAGTTACAACACAGAAATCATGAACATTCTGAAGCTACAAATAAAGGAATCGCAACCATTATTCCTTCCTTGCACGCTGAGAAGAAGATATTACCGACGTGACATCTTCGTGTACATTGGAGATTCAACAATTTAATTCAATCAGGAATTTTGTCCAATGTAAACCATTTTCTAAGTAAGAAAGAATGAAATCTAGCACAGTTCCAGATGTTACACTGAAATGTTTATGTAAAAACAAACCTAGGGCAAAGCTAGAGTGCACAGGATTAATCCTTAATACTTCAATGGCTCCTATAAGGCAACACCAAAAATTGCCATACTATTACTCAAAATAACTTTTACATCACTGTGTTTGTGTTTAAAAAATCGGAAAAAATTGAAGTGTTGCGCGTACGAGTAATAGTAATAAAATTTATATGCACGAAAGGAAACGAACCATGTACAATGGAACTATTTTAGGTAAAATAGAATATCTGAAATTTTTCAGTTAAAATGGCTTGGAGTGCAAAGGGTTATTACTCGACAAAATTGTAATAGAAAATAGTAAGGAAAGATATGAAGTACCAGTGATTAAGAATTTTAGGTTGAATTCTATCGATAATAACTTCAACCTCCGTAGTTCGTTGTCATAAGACAATAAAGTTAAAATATGGGCGGTTAAATAGCCCTTGCCCGGCCAGAACATTAATTATTAAATTTCGATATTAAAATGATTAACATAAAATTTCACTAAGAACATTCATTTACCTTTATCCGCATTTAATATCACTTTGACACATTTATGCCATAATGATGGCTCTCAAAATTTCAACGAAACGTCACCGGCATTTGATTTCAATCAAAATTAACGAGTACAAGCTGAAAACATTATCAGATCTTTAATACTCTACACCTACGTGTTATCGAATTTTGCGTTATCTATTTTCATAATGATAGGTATTTATAAACTGTAAAAGATACGTTGTTTATTCAATTTCCAATTAAGATTCAACATTTAACGAATTCTGCGCAAATATTGGTTTCTTAAAAAAAGTTGTTGAGAAACAAATTTTAATTTCAGATGTATACACAAAATAAAAATTGCCCAAGATAATTGTAAAACGCAAATGTAAACTGAAAATTCACTTCGTTTGTAGTAAATTTGGATGGTCCAAAATGATGTAACAGCATCATTTGATTCTTTTTGTATTAAATTTTGTATTAAACAATCAATTTTTACTACAAATATATATTATCCGCTGTCTAATTATCATGCAAGCGAAAATAGCTATTAATGCATTTATATATAAATAATAATATATATTTAATTCGTTGATATAATCATTAACAGACAGACGAACCCGGACAGACGGTTTTTCAAAACACAACGGACGCTCGCTCGCTGCACACTAACTTTCTATCTCGCACAACCAAATTCACTTCATACACTTTCTGTTTCATTCATTATATTTTCTTCTCATTCTCACCACACATATCCACACAATAGCAATATATGAATTAATACTGAGAACATGTTTTCCATACATCAATAGCATTTTTATATCTGTTGCGGTGAGTGATGAAGTTTTCCAACCTTCAAACTTGGGCAGTATTGACTTTGACTACCTTCTCGAAGAACCACTTTCCCTTGCTCAGAAAGGACCATATACAACACGGATCAGCAGAACTGAGTTACTAACTCAGTGAAATTAGAATGAACATAAAATGACTGAGAACGAACGAGTTACTAATGTGTCAAGGTCACTAATGTTTAGAACGTTGGAAACAATAAATAACAAGGCAACACTTAAATCTTTACCGATTTCTTAAATGCAAACATAGAAATGTAAAAGTTCGCTGAAACAATGTTATAGTAAGTTTTAGTGTAATTAGTGTGATAAGGGTTAATTAATAAAGTAACAAATTTGTTATGTTGGTCCATTATTATATTAAAAAATCCATCATTTCATTTAAGAAGATAAATATGACCTATATACTTTCATTCACGAGAAAACTAATAACACCAAAATGTAACCTATTCGACGCTATTCAAACTTTCCCTGAAAAAATTCTTCATTACCAATGATAATAGCGAGAAAATCGAGGTGTCATAATGATGTGATACCCTATCTAATGAAGACGAATCAAAGTCTCATACATTTAAATATTAAAAATTTCTATATTCGCGTGCTCCCATTTTGTCCTGCTAAGTTTTAACGGAAATATGATTTTTGTCAAATGAAAATAAATGAATTTGTGTCAGTAATGAAAATTTAAAACATCCATTTAAATCGCATTCTTTCACCATTTTTGCCATTTTTAATAATTTATGGCTCTCGGTACCTTAACCAATTTCGTTGAAACCTTGTGTACGTACATAATTCACTTAAATTTGTTAAAAGCATATTTTAAAATTTCATTGTAGGCACAGCTGAAAAAGCTAAAAATTACCGCCGTTTTTCTTCGAAATTCTGAGCTGTGGAACAACAAAAGACAACCCCTAATAAAATGCCTTCCAAGGAATCCATGCCATCCAAAATAATAACTAAAACATCTGGCATTCCAGCTGCACATTTCCTTAAAAACAGCGGTACCGAGGCGCCCGTATCATAAATCATTTCATTCATTTAAGAAATCTTAACGCTGTTCGCGTCGTAAAAAGAAATTAACTTGATTTTTTATCAAGTGAATATTTTATAGCGTTCAATAACCATGGGGAACGATAAACAATTTAATTTTTAAACCTGCCATTAAAATTTATGTAAAACCTTTTTTGTATTCATTCGTTAAAAGCATAGCTGGCTATTGGGTAAAGCTAGCAATAAAACTACTGCAATGCAAAATGCAAAATTCTTGACCGGATTACTCTGCTTACGCGATTCAATTATATTTCAGTGCGACGCTTCCAGTTTGATAACACTGAGGAATTGCGCCTCGAGACGGATATAACAGCGTCACGTTTAAGTATTGAAGAGATATAGTGATGAGGCTCTCGTTCCTCCCAGAAACTGAAATCGATTTACTGACGTTGAATAGTGACGCGTCGTCCACTGGCCACTGTATCGCCGAGGATCTAACCCACGTTCTGTATGAACCGTCGCACTCTATTTCCCTGTGCTCTCGTCACATCCATTTTTCTTTTTACCAGGATATCGACCTTTCTCCCGAAGACATCAACAACCTGTCTCCATACCAGACTGAGTGTCTCCCCTCGAACAATTCAGAAAGTACCATTTAATGGCAACTTTCGAGATCATTGATCAATTTAACCAGTTAACTCTGGCGACCGATTTTCAAAGCGCTCACCAACAGTGGGGGACAAAAGTATTAGTACACTCTTCAAACCTAAATAACTTTTTCAAAATTGAACCAAACGACTTGACTTTTCTGGAGCAACTAGCAGCATTGATTTACTAAATGATATGCAAAAATAATTTTGAAATAATTCTAACTGGTAGAAATTACGTGGGAAAGAAGAAAAGATATTTTTTAAAATATTTTTATTTCAACCCGTAATGAAAATTTAAAATATGCGTTTTTCAGAAATATGTGTTAGTTATACACATGCTGAAAATCTCACCGAAATCGATTAACGCAGGAAAAAATGGCACGCGTAGATAGATGTAAGAATTTCTGTAGTTTAAGCAGAAACTGATCAAAAATCGTGAAAAATTCCGATTTTCACCATTTTCGATGGCACGTAGCTCGTGTGTACGTCGATCGATTTTAATGAATTTTTCTGCATGCTTATAACTATCATAGATCTACCAGATGCGTCTTTAAAATTTTTTGTGCTCGACTCAAATAAAAAATATTTAAAAAGTTCCTTTTTTATTAGTCATGTAATTCACATCAATTCCAATATTTACAAAATTTATTTTGTATATCATTTACTAAATCAATGCAACTAATTGCTCAAAAAAAGTCAAGACGTTTGGTCTAATCTTAAAAAAGTTATTTAGGTTTGAAGAGTGTACGAATATTTTTGTCCCCCATTGTATGTGTGTTGCGAAAATTAAAAGTTCTAGCCAGAGCATACGAAGATACATGAATCCATCTGAAATTATTTTTCATCATCAAATCAAATCATTTCATTTGTTTCATTTCGTTTTAACCTCCAAATATTCTAGACATATTGAAATTTACGAATACATTTTAGTTTTCGCTAAAATGACAATTTAAATATCTAATGGTAACTAAATTTTATGCATGACGAGTATACTCGACGTGACATAAAATACTGAATATTTTTCATGACGAGTATACTCGTCAAACACAGCTAACTGGTTAAAAAGCTTCGGGTTCCGAACTTCAAAGCGGACGATTGACGAGAGAAGATCCTTTTAAATCGTACTAGCAGTACCAGGTCTGTAAATATAAAACCGAAATTTTCAATTGTTGTATAACCAACTTATAACCAATGTAGACATCGCAGCATGAATCTGTTGAGATTTATACTCAGTGGTACAGGATCGCAGAAAGAAAGTTTAATACACACGAAATCTACATTTATTAATTACACTAATTTACAACACTGCGGAGCACACGCGGGACGTCTTTTCACAGAGACGCACGCACGAAGAAGAAAGAAGGCCTCTCGTTGGCGAACAGAGGATGATCGCACGCCGATCGTTATCTGTTAATCATGGATGACTAAGCCGCGTATCGCAATGTCATGGGGCTATGCGCTTAGGGCCCCATTTCCAACAGAATCATCCAAACATAAAGGTCCAGGTCCAATACAGTCCAAACACAAAAGTTCTTCTAAATTCCAGGCCCTCTTACTCACTCTGTACCTTCTTATTCCCCCTGTACCGTTTTACTCATCCTGTCCCTGATCACTCTTCTTCATCGACATAAAAACCCCACGCATTTTTGGCCATCAGTTTAGATTTTTGTAGTTTGTGCCAAGGTATGAAACTTGCCATTACGAATTAACACACTGCGTACGGCGATTTGCAAACTCAACGCGCTCCCAGAGTCCGCACATTTTTTAATGCTCCAGAAGCGTGCTAGGCAAGCAATACGATGCATATATGAACATTTTTAATTTGCAGTTGGTATTATATTCGCAAAAGTATTCTTAAATATTACTATATATTTTATTAATCTGTTTATTATATAAGATTTTTTACATTTTAACAATTATTTATTTCACAAATTTGAATAATGCTTTAGAGTATGATATCTGGTAAAGCATATCTCTATGTGCAATGGTGTTCGGTAACATGTTGAAAATGTAAATGATTTTTAAAAAGCTGTTTCCTTACAAATTAAAACACGAACTTTAAAATAACAAAATGTATAACAATAAACACCTTTATAAGGTATGGCGGATGATCGGCACAGATCTACCGATGTACTAGCTATACTGATTCATTGTTTTTACATGCTTGGAATGTCAACATTCAGTTATTTTGCTTATCATTTGTCACAAGAGTGCACAAGGCTTTATTACCCTGGTAACAATAACAAAAACATTTGTCTCTGATTGCTTCAGTCGAAAAAACATAAATAAAAACGAGATATCTCGTGGCCCGGCCGCAACGTTTGGCTTGCTAAAAACGAGATATCTCGTGATCCATACGCAATGTATTAATAAACCTCAAATATTTTCAAAAAGTGTCGTTCTTAATCTTGCAACCCAGGATTCAACACAATGTAGTTATCGTCAAACCGCGTTATTGACGCCATTTTCTTCTTTTAACGTGTGATAAGGATTTCCAACTCACAACCGTGCAAGTTTCATACAACAGCATAGTTTTTAACCCTTTGCACTCGAAGTTTTTTTTCATTCATATTACCAGCAACTCGAAGCGATTTTAACGAAACATCCTACAACTAGTTTTTACGATTTGTTTTTGTTCTTATGTTAAAAACTGAAAATTATTTGCATTGTCTCCGTAGCGGAGCCATCGAGTTTGATGACAAATTAGAAATGGCTCCGCTCCGGAGCCCTCGAGTGCAAAGGGTTAATAGAGTTGAACACGTCGAATTTTGAGTCTTTAAACTACGATTTGCGGACAGCATTGATTTTCTGTTATCATTTGGAGAAAACTGCTGCAGAATCGCATCGAATGTTCGTCGAAGCTTACGGCGAACATGCTCTTGGTAAATCACAATGCTTTGAATGGATTAGAAAATTCAAAAGTGCTGATTTTGACGCGAGAAACGAAGAATGTGGAAGACCACTGAAAAAATTTGAAGACAGCGAATTGCTAGCATTGTTGGATAAGGATGACGTTCAAACGCAACAACTACTCGCGGATCGATTAAATGTGACACGAGAAGCCGTCTCCATACGTTTGAAGGTCGTGGGAAATTTGCATCGATGGGACACATAATTGCTGAGGAATGCTTCACGTCTTATAAAAATGTACGAAAATGGCTCGATGATTGGTTTGCCTCGAAAGAAGAACAGTTCTTTTTGACGTGACATCCCCAAATTGTCAGAGAGATAGGAAAAATCTATAGCTACCGATAGGCAATACATTGAATGAAATATTTTGTACTATTTTCATATAATAAACATGTATTTTCTACACAAAAATTCCGGTTTTATACTTACATGCATGGTATTGGAAATATTTACTCCAGAAAGTTAAATCTTGTATTAAAATTTTAAGTTCCGAGTGGAAATAAAAAAATATATATGGATCTTATGTTACTACAATAATTAAATAACATTTTTTTGCATCTTCAAAGATTGATTATACAGACCCAACGTCACCAATATGACGACACTCGTTCTCATCATCGATAGCGATGGGCAATACTTTGAATAAAATATTTTGTGTCATTTTCGTACAATTAACGAGTATTTTCTATACAAAACATCCGGTTTCATATTTAAAAGCTGGTACATTCCGTAATTCGAGAAATTAAAAAATCGTGCAACAAGTCTATAACGGCTTGGCTGTTTTTAATGAAATTATTATTGCTGTAAGTTTTTATTGAATAAAAATAACGATTTTATGTATTTCCAAGCATGTATTTTCCTGCTCGGAATAAACAAAAAAACGATTATCGGTTGAATTAAAATAACTAGCATCGAATTCGATTAGCGCGCGTATTCAATGTTAGTTTTAATTCAACCGATAATCATTTTTCTTTTTTTGTTTAACTCAAACAGAGGAGAAATCGCAGTTGATGGCAAGACGTGCTTGGAAATATATAAAATCGTTATTTTTATTAAATGAAAATCTACAGAATCGCGTGGCAAATTTTCCCTTTACATGGAACTTAAAATTTCCGAATTTTAACTCTCATAAATATTTTTTTATCTTTTATCTTTTCTAAATAGATGCAATAGTTTTCAGTTAATTCAGGTTCAGGGTTTAGTAAACACATGTCTGACATTATTTTTAATGTATAGATATGTGTGATGAGAAAGAAACATAACGAGTGAAACAAACGTGTATGGAATGGATTTGGTTGTACGATGAATTGAATAAGGAGAAAGGAACGTTTTTGAAAGATGGCTATGATCGATCGTTTGTTCATGTCAGTTTACTGTTAATGTATTGTATCGTGTTAAATACACAGATACGTAGTTAAATTTAATGACTCCATCCTCTGTCTGAACATACATTAAAGTTACAGTATGAAAAATGTAGTAATTTTCCTTTTGATGGATCATGATGTAAACAGAGTTGTTAAATGTGTATTCGAAATATACAAATAATGTCGCAATACGTATTCCATAAAAAGATAATAAGAATTACACGTAGCTAAACTTTCATTAAAAAATTTCCCACTAATTGTCTTATGCAAATGACAAGATTCATCTCATCTAGTTTTTGTGCGATTTCTATTACAATATAAAATTGAATAAGGATGTCTACAGAATTGGTTCCTATGAAGATAATTTTAAAATTTCAGTAATTGTAAAATAACAAATTGTAAAGTGGTAGTTTCACCGGTTGTGGCAGTAATTTAAACTTAACGAAATTTCCACAAAGAAATTACCGTTTATAATGTATTAAATGTTGACTTACAGGATGTTCCTTTTATCTCGAAAATTAGAATATTGTCAGAATGACTGTATCTGTTTAAAAAAAATGTTAATATTTTTATACAGTTGATGGCCAATGAAATTTCGAAATGGAATTAATTTTTTAACCCTTAGCACTCCAATGGCTCCTCTCAGGCGACAGTAAACATTGTCAAACTATTATTCAAACAATTATTACATCGCTACATGGGCATTTAATAAATTGGTAGAAATTGAAGTGTTGAAAGGAAATGAACCATGAACAATGAAATTATTGTACGTCAAAAAATGACCCGGTTTTGGAATTAAAATTGCTTGGAGTGTAAAGGGTTAAACTGGAGCCATACATTCTTTTCCCGTGTAACAATAGCATTCAATGAGATGTACTCAACGATCTACGTAAGAGGTCACTTCTTTATATTCTAGTCGATTTAGCCTCTTCGTTTGTAGACAATCGTGATGTCGGTCTATAATTCACAGCGTCTGCGACAACAGATTCACCCCAACGCTAGACACAGTGCATCTTACGGCTTCAACATACTGTAAACAACTAGCGAATGTACTCCTTCCTCTTTCAATTCTTCTGATGTCTTTCAAATTGACGTTCGCAATGTCCACAGACCTGGAAAGCAATAAGTACTTCGTTCAAGAGTTGTTTCGACTTCATTGTTTCCACTCATGTAGAAAAATTGCTATATATTTCGAGAAAACAGCTACGTCCTTTTTTAACACTACACCTACCA
>CM052098.1:20925969-20941081 GCA_028453745.1 Agapostemon virescens
AGTTGATTGTCTCTCACGAGTTAAAGTCATTCGGTCGCACACCAGTGGGTGGTCCTTCGAAGTCAGTAGGCACTAAGTTCAATATTCAGAGGATTTCGTTCACTACAGTGAACGAAGCTTTAACAGGAACCGTTCTAATACTTTCGCGGTTTACTGTAAAGAACATTCTATTTGAACGACTGTTATGGATCTATGTAATTCTTTTTCATTATTTCGCGTAAACTGTACTGTTCTTAAATGGGTTTTTCCCAGAGCCATCATTCTGCTTTCTACTGTCCTAAAACGTTTTCTTAGCTATTTGAGAAGTCTAGTTATTGTTGCCCCTTGCCCAAGCGGATATTTTCCACCTTGATCCGCATCGTGTATATTTTCACTGAATTTGTTGTGTGCTTGAGGCAAAACATAGTGATTTGTACAGAAAATCGTTCTGTATATTTTTATATATTTTAGATTAAACTACATGCATGTGACACGTATACTTAAATTATAGAGGTATGTCAGATATCGGTTCGGATACTCGAAGGACTAAGCTATCGTAAACCGACTGTAATATTCTTAAACAGATTTTCCCCAAAGCCCTAATTCAGCCTTCTACTCTCCTAGAACGTTTATGTAAGTGTTTGGGCAGTCTCGTCGTTGTTGCACCTTGCACAAGCGGATATTTCAAATCTTGATCCGCATCGCATATATTTTCACTGAATTTTTTTACTCACCTCCTTTCCATGCATTTTATTTTCCACGTCGTATACTGCTTCGCGAGCTCGTATGCGGCGACAAATGAAATGCATAAGACGAGACTGCGACGCTCATTTACAATTCCACGGAGCCGCATCGACGGCTGCGAAGCCAGCGTGTTTCCCATTACGTTTCTCGTCTTGTAAATCGTCTCCGCGTGTCCTGGATTCGACCCTTTGCATCCAGACGTTCGGAGTCTGGGAAAGAATGCATTGGCGAATTCAAACGTACGCCGTGCAGAACAACAAACATAACGTCTGCTGCTACATACGGGGTGCACGCGTTAAGATTCGTCACCAGGCGTTTTCGCTAATGCGATTACAATCCTACAAAATTTATAAAATACTTTATACGTACAAAAAGTCAAGATGACCTTGCAGTCGTATGTTCTCGACGTAAATAGATTGTTGTTAACGTCGAGACGAGAAAGACGTACGGAGGAAGTACTAAAAATTATTTTTTATAACTTTTTCATATATGTTTTTAACGAGAATTGAAAAAATGGGTTCCAGAGATTTATATCAATTTTACAGATTGAGCAGATTGAACACGACTGTAACAATTTTTACCCATTAATTGCTTGTTATATAAAAAATGGTTTCACACAAGAGTCGTCTGATATCGAATGGGATATATACATTATATGTAGACATTCACTACATATATATACACAACTAATATAAATATACGCGATGTATTTTTTAATTTTCCGTTGCAGGCACAGATATGAAAATTGTAAAATCAATATTTTACTACCTTTTTCACATTCTGTGACAATTTAAAAAATCTAAATTTTTTAAAAATTTGAAGAGCTTTGGTTAGAAATAAGTTTTATCTCAAATTATATTTTATATTTATAAGCTAGAACCATTTAAACGTACACAACATTACCAACAAAAACATGTATTTATCCAGTTGTTATACAATATTATGTGGAAATATCAAATGACTTTTGATTTATGAAACGAAACTTGTACAAACATTTAGTTGCTGTTTAACTAAAATTTTCTTTTATGCGATCGTGTATACAGGGTGTCATGCCATATATTTTCGACTTACTTTTTGACATAGCATCGACTTCTGTACTACCAGTTACACGACACCCTGTATAATCGACTTAATTGGATTAACCCTTTGCACTCGAAAAAATTTTAATTCTGTCCTAGAATAACAATTGCACGTGGTTAATTTCCTTTCGTGCATATCAAATTTATTACTGTTGATCGTACGACAACGCTTCAATTTTTACTAACACCTTAATTACAAACATTTGTAATATATAAATTGTTTTGAATAATAGTCTGACAATTTTCAGTGTCGTCTTAGAAGAGCCATTGGAGTGCTAAGGGTTAATATCGGAAGCACTTTTTACGTTCTTGATTTCACAGTTTCATTTTATAAACTTTTTTGTATCGCTGGGAAACTGTAATTTTGTTTTAAGAAAGAAAACCGACTAACCATGCCCTCGTCGCAGGTAATTGACGAGTCACAGGTGTACACAGCGGAATAGTGACACTGATTTACAAGCCATTATCCTTGATGCCTTTGTGCAACGTTCTACGTTTAGACAAAACGAATTTACGAGGTCCGTACGCGTGGTACAATTTGCGACGACTCTCGAAGTTAGTGGTCCACACTATTCCTATTTTGACCAAATGAAATTTTTTTTAAATTAAGCATTTGCACGATGCAGACGTTGAGATTAAAAATTCTTAGAACTACAGCACTGAAATCAAAAATACCAATTACAATTATTAACAGTCTAAATTTGGGCTGTGCAAATGTGAACATGAAACGACATGTAGAATGTCTGATTGGCTTTCATGTAAAAATTACATTGCCCAATCGGAGCGTGTCATTCTGTCAGTAAAGCTAATTGAGATTTAAAATTCGATAATATAGATATTCTTTCTAATTTGTAAATTGAATATTTCATGTTTCTTCTTCTGTTATTCGTTTGAATTTTCAATCTGTTGTAAATGAAGATCCAGTATTGATTTTCCTTAATTTCGACGTTTTAACTTGGTTGTAACCAAAAGGCAATATTTAATTCCACACTGAATAATTTGAGAAAACGTGGGATATAATTCTTTTCGCTAATTCTCAAACCTCTACATAGAGCATTGAAATTTTGAAAATACGTAAAAAGAAATGTGCACATACGGGAAAATATTAAAACTGCTCTGATAGGTAAGTCTCAACTCTGTAATTCATAAATATTTTTATATGAAAATGCGAAATTGAATGCATTGCTTGTTGAATGCGAATGTAATTGTACGAAAAAAGTCTTATAGTTTTTAAGAATAGGAAAGGAAATTATAGCACTATCCATGCTGTTAAGATTTTCGAACTTTGGAAGAATAATTCAAGGAAACTAAGTGCATGACACTAGAATGTATGAGAAACAATGAATTTACAGGTTTTAAGACAAGAAAATTCAAAGAATTACTTCACTAGACTGACTAAGCATGGCATGTAGTAACTGTATACTGCAATGCATAACTATACTGCCGTCCACATTGTTAAGACTTTCAAACTATGGAAGAAAAACTCAGGAAAACTAAGTGCATGAGAAAAAACGAGGTTTGCGCGTAGAAGATATTGAAGTCATGTAGTGATAATAAATGTTAATGCGATTAGTCGAACGAATAGCGAAGTCTTGCTTTGCTATTAAAATCAAAGCAAACGTTGAAAATCAGGATACCAAATATAAAACCTTTATTTACTATAGAATTACAAAATTAACATGATTAACGAAAGACTAAGGAAAATGAAATTATGAATATACAGATAAAATTGAACATGAACATTATCACACTTCAATAACAGCTAGCTTCTCAGAAAATAATGACACGCGCTCTAATTGGCTAATGCTAATTTTGTGTTGAAGCCAATCAGGCGTTTTCCGAGTAAAGCCTTACGCAAGCCAATGGTCGCTACAAGTTATTAAATTAATTGTATCATAAGATCATAAATCTTTATAATGATAAATAAGTTACTTAAAATAACAAATAGATAATGTTCGAAAATTGTCTTTAACTATACAATATGTTTCAAATGATAACACCTTATATTCGTGATGTATTTTAATCCTATTACAAAGTGTTGCCTAGAAATAGTGATACAATGGATTCTGCGTGAGCCGTGTTTAATGTATATAAATGTAAAAAGAAATATATGACTATAACTTTGCAACGTTTGGATCCTTCTGTCCTTGAAAAAACCTGCCTCTTAAGCCTAAGCACTTGAAAATGAAGATGTTTCGCTGCATTTCAACAAATAATTTTCCATATGAAAGGTATGAATGTCACCCAAGATAAAAAAGGTTGCATATGACTGTTTTACGGTGCAAAATGCAAATGCACGGGATCAATAGGAATTATCCCGGTGCCCGAAATAGTAAATCAAACAATATCTCGAACGGGTCACAGTACACGAAATAAATGCATATATTAGAAATTCTTGGCGTGTAGAGATATCCGAAGTATTGCAGAAGACGATTGAGTAGGTGGGGAGAACGCTGGAACGATGATAAGGAAAAGGCTGAAGTATGTGACCCGTAGAGGGGGAAAAATATAAAGCGGATGCTACGATGGCATCACCGACAATTTCGAAGTCACGCACAATCGTTAATCTAAATTCCAGGCCTCATTCTCCACATTCGAGGGAAGCATACCGTCGTCGGCACGATGAAAATACACTCGACATTGCGTTAAGACCATACGCATTAACTCGGGAGACTTCTGAAATTCACCGAATACGGTTCACTATCTCGAACTTGCTATTTCTAGTCAGTAGATTGTCTGTATAAATTAACACTCCGGTATCGTCTCCGTCCGATTACAAATCTGAATGTACTTAGATTACTCATATTCTTTTTATAACAGTACGTTACGTCGTAACAACATTTATTTAGATGTACCATAAAACATACACAATTTCCCGTAGATTTAAATTAGGCACCTAGTATATTTTATGCCAAGGCATTTATACTTTTCCAGTGTCATAAACCGCAGAAAGCTACACCGCATCCAACATCTTGCAATGTCAGGCGCAAGGAAAACCCAGGACAGCTGATCGCGTCTCTTGACCAAGTCACCGTCAACCCTAATTGGTGCGCTAGTCTGCACCACATTTTGCATGAATACCACAGATTTTTCTGCACTCACTTAGATTCCAAATTCAACCGTAAATAAGATAACTTCCATTCAACTAGCACTAACTCATTTGTAACAGTCTTTTTTAACGTTAAACGTTTTGTCTACCGTACTTTTATACTTGTATCTCGTATACATTTTACCTTCAGTCTCATTCATTTTGTACTTAGTCTTTTACAATTGTACTGTATTGTTATCAGTTCTTCAAATGGAGAATTGATTAAAGTTCTTTGTTAAGACGCGACAACGTCTTAAGAATACGTTAATTAACGAAGAGGTTTATGGTACGAGCGCCGACGTTCCGCTATTTTTGAGGACCTATTCAAATAACTGCCAGATGTGCTAGGCAGTATTTACCAAAATTCGAAAGGCACATTTATTAGGGTTGTCCTCGGCGGACACGTGCGCGGCCGAGTCGCCGACTTCATACTCAATAGCAATTGCCGCACCATAAACCTCCAGATGTGCATCACCGGACACAGCGAGCGCGCGATCATCCTCGAGACGGTACTTGAGATGTACCGTCTTGTAGAAAATTCGGTGCTAGGTTCACCCCACCAGTGCAGGGTGGGCGGCATGCTAAGACCACGCGATAGATTTGTACGTGCTCATTGGTGGTGGATGTTTCCACCCCATCAAGAAATGAATATAAATACTTGTGCAGCGCGAGGCTCGCGCGGCTGTTTTACGTTTACGCGATAAGCGCTGTTTTGATTCAACCACGCGTTGCGACGCTGGTTATCCATAGTTTAAAATCAGTTTTACTAAGTTACAGGCAATATTTGAACATAGTGTAACGGTCTAGTCAGGAGTGTAAATATATTATTAAAATCCATAAGTGTAACTCAAGCTGTGTATCGGTTGTTTCTTTACGCCTCTCTTATTACTCACGACAATTTACAACTGTTGTGAGACGGACGTCAGACTACGGTTCGCTATCGCTGCCGAGCCCTGCCAAGACGCCGAACATTCTTTATTTTTATACAACAGTGACTGTCGTTGTTTTTATCCCTATTTGGGAAAGTAAACTGAGTGGTCCTCTATTATTGTTGGGCACTGGGAGATACTAAATTTCTTTAAGACCTAATTTTTATTTTCAAATAAGTTGTGTGTTTTGTAAAACCATTAGCACCACTCCTAAATATTCGATCATTATTAAGTTAATGCTCGAAGCGCATGAATAAATTCAACTCGACAGAGTCACTTTCAATAAACTGTACGTGCGGGCTGAACATAGTATGTATTTGAATAAACAAATTTTTTAAAGCATTCTTTATTATTTCAAGAATTACAAAATAAAAGTTGCGAAACAGGTTATTTGACCAGTAGTGATACGCTTAGTATTAAAGTGAGTCCAAACACAATTCATGAGTGAATCAATTTTTTTGAATAAAATATTCTCTTAGAGTCTGTGTGATTTCGATATTTACAGGATACATCCCTATAAATGCACATATATTGCGAAAATTTAACGAGCATGGACAAACGATACTTGACACTTCAAAAGGATGCTGCGACATTAAAAAAATTAAGCAATAATTTTCGTCTTACGAATTATCTAATGTCTTTTTTATTTTTCCATGTAATTTCTACCAATTAGAATTATTTCGAAATTATGTTTGCATGTCATTTAGTAAATTCTAATTGCTCGAGAAAAGTCAAGACGTTTAGTCCAATATTTTTAAAAAGTTGTTTAGATTTGAAAAGTATCTGAACACTTTCGTGAGTCACCGTACATACAATATTTCTTTATCTATAACTAATGGCGTTGAAAGCGTCTAATAATAAAGCTCCTGGTTGTAATATTTTTTTTGTATGACTGTTACTGATATATTTCCTAAATATCACAAAAATATACAACGCACGTTCTATGGATGGTATATATGTATATATGTCTTCATTACATCGTATAAATGTCCTAGAAGGGTTCCATTTACAAAGTGGAACGACCCAAGTATGTCCAATGCGGACATTCTCAGAACGCTTCCTGAACATCCGAAAATAAGGTTGTCTATGTGCAGTACCGAGAATTTTATTATTTTATACGATTACGTCACACATGTTATATGTTAAAATGTTAGTAATACGATAAAATGGATTAAAGACTTAAATAATTGTCATTTATTAATACAAGAAAATAGATATTTTTAAAATTGACCGAACTAAAATTAATACTTGTCATGTAATTCGAAAAATCTTCGATTTACTTTGGAAGAATTTCTTTTCATTTAAAAACCTTTAAAGAAATCTTTGAAAAATTTCTTTACAAAACTTTGCATCAACTTAAGTACTGTCTTGCATGAATTTCGCATAATTGTAGACACAAGGAACCATATGGTTTAAAATGTATGACACTACATCTTGATGACTTTAGATTGGACTGTTCACGTGTTGGCATAATATTCATTTATTGGATTAATATTGAATTTAGAAGTAAATATGATCCAAATTGTACGATGTTTGGGCTCATCTTAACAAGAAAAATGTCACGAATATGTTGGTAAAACTTTGAGAAAATAATGATTGAAAACAGAACAGTTTTGTCAATGGATTAATATTACCTTACGGTTGCGCTGGTGTCGATGTTTTGTTTACTCGCTACCCTAACGCTGATTTATTTTTAACACCTTATAAAAAGAACAAGTCTGCGTTTGTTCAACTTCGGCACGATTATGTGCTGATACAATGAATCATTTCCCCATTAATACAGCACTATAATTCCGGTAATAAGGCGATAAAAAATCTGAAAGCTGTCGTATTAATCCATGTGGTAGTTTTAGCGATAATGCAAAGTGAAATTTGGAATTCTAGAACTGCAACGTTTCTTACTCAGAGTTTCATTATACGCCGGGAATATGAAAAATATGATGGCAGAAACGAAACGGAAGAAAAGTGAAAAAATTTCGCTCTTTGAAGAAAGATTAACCTATAACACCTGTTTCGGTACAAACTAGGTCGTGCTACTTTTTCCAGAAATAACTAACATGTACCACTTGACGCATTAAAACGGAAATGAACTTCTACACTCGCTTGTTCCAACGACAAACCCATTCTGCTCATTCCATTCGCCTGTTTTCTTCGCATATTTAATTCACACTACTTCTTCTTATGCGGAAAATATTGTGACAGTAATAGACAAAAATAGTATTAATCGCCAACAAGGATAAGCATAATAATTAAAGAATTTCATCTACATTAAGAAGTAGCACTCGTACAAATTTTTAATATATAGCCTTCCCAAAGTAAGTCGATTGCTTTATTGCAACAACCATAATTCAGCCGAAACAAATTATTTCGGGTTAGGACCCTAGAATATACCCGACGATTAGCATTTGGCAAATTTAACCTAACCCAGGCCTAACTAAAATTTGTTTTAAATTTTGAAAATTGTTGACGTACACTTAAAAGCAAACTCTCGTACAAACAAATTATTTTCTACATTTTCTAATGAAATAAACAATCAACATCTAATATGTTTGTGAAGTCGTATTATCCAGAAACAGGATCGAATGTGTTGCCTCCAAACCTTCACGATCATTAATGTATAAATCATTTGTTCACGTTATCATTCGTTGTTTAACTGTTAATCTGTTCATACGTGTTCCTGTAATTATATCGCACATAATTAAAAGCTTAATCGCTGTTTGTGTCACAATTATCTCTTATTTTCTTATGTCATTTTTTCATTTCGAATTTATTTTTCTTTTATGTATGTTGGCTTCGGGAGCTTTGGGCCTTTATACGTTAACCTTTAGAAAATATAAATCGATTGCTATATTGCGACCACTATAGTCCTGATGGTTTACGTGTACGCATTCACCGTCCTAGTATTGAAGTAATACGCAGTACGAACATACAGAGCAGTTACTAAGACTTATCATTACAAACTTATTCATTTTTAATTAATGCATCATTCAGTTAAGTAGTTAAAAGAGAGCGAAGAGTACAATAATTATAAGAACTTTTTTTGTACTGCAAAACTTCAAATTGCATGTTTTTCGTAACACGGAGAAGCTAATAAAAACCTGATATTTTGTAATGTTTTATTTGAACATATAAAAGTTTTTGTGTGCACATAACTAAATTCGATGCTCGAAAATTATTAATATATTCATTTATTTTACTCTGTATATGATTATATTAACGCTTCTTTTATTTACTTTCTTAACTTATTTATTAAATTAACTTTTCCAAAAGTAAACATTTTCCCAATTAGTTGCAAGCAACAGAAATTAATTTAACATAGACCCCTTCTTTGAACAACATTAATAAATCGACAATAATATAATAATATTTTTTAATTATTTCAATACCTGTAACATATCGTACTTATTCATTTTTGTTATAAATGCAAATACAGTTTCTGTCAGAAAACATAAAAATCTTTGTTTCAAAAGGGACGATTTACAATGGAAAATAGTGCTGCGAGAAGATGCGAATAATATTTATTTTCTGCAGTGACGTGAACAAATTATTTACTTTCTGTAATTTCTCAAATTCAGTAAACTCGGGCTCAGCGTGTGTTGCAAAATTACCCTCCCGTCCGGCACGCGGTTGAGATGTGTTCCTGTACCGATGCCTGCTGACACAGTCGGAAGAAGTAATAAGTTGTCGGAATATGTCCACACAGTTGAAAAACTCTCTCCAACGAACGCCTGGAATTCATAATATTCTATGGTGGACTTGGCAACGTCGAAGTCTATTCTCTTATCCGGGACGCACGTGCCCCCTTGGAATCATGAAACTTTTTTCTGCTTTGAAGCGAACATTATACAGAGCATCACCGACTTTTCCTGTCAAACATGTAGCAGCGTGTTCTACAAGTCAAAGTAAGAAAAAGTTAAGAAGGTTGCACCATACAAGGTGATCCGAACTGTTTTCTACAATACTGCAGCATCTACAATGGATCCAAAAAGTATTTCAACACTGGAATTCAATTATAGAATTCAAAAGTCCTTCATGTTTGAAATATGATGATTTCGTTAAAGAAAATACAATAATTTTAGTGGAGTAATAATAAATTGAAGACTATATCTTCTCCATTTACTACGACTACTCAAAATTTAATTTGCGATTTAATTTGTAAAGTCTTTCATGATGTGCTTTATATTGTTACGGCGACTGTCCATATGGAGTCGCCAGAATGAAGAATTACTTCATGGTGTACAAGCCCTAAGAAAGTAATAGAAGATAGGGGTTGTCACGGATCTGTTGTACCGGCAGACAATCGAGAGTAGTCGAAGTTTATCTGTGTTTTACTGTAAACAATTGGTAATTTGTGAATAATTATATGTAAACGAGATGCCGTGTCACACACTACATGAAGTGCGCAGAGCAGGCAACAATATTATTGCAAAAGTGACACCATCCAACGATTTGTTAAGCGTTAAAAATATGTACTATACTTGTTTTAAAGAAACTAGAAGATTAATATTTCTCAGAAGAGATTCCTGCAAATCGATGTTCCCAGTTTATTAATTAAACATGCCGTGAGTGCATGAAATTAAACATGTGATGTTTTGTACACTTCTCTCAATCTGCAAAATTTTAGTTTATTGTTCAGATGGATGGTTTCAGGTTTCCTTCCTTGAATATTAATAGAGATAGGAATATAGTAATGTTTAAATATGTATCTATGGAAATTCTTATTCTTTCATTTGTAACATTTTTTGTTTTTTATTATCTTTTAGCTTATTATTATCTTTATTATCTTTATCTATTACCTTTTTTGTTTTTTATTATCTTTTTTATGAAACTTTCACCACCAGTTTCGTGATACCTTAAGATGATACCAATCACGACATAATTTAGGTTATATTTACATGGGTAATTTAGGATACAGCAAAATCACCTCAATTAATCACTGGAATATTAATGTTCGTGCAATAGAACTGCAACCTAACTACGGTGTTATAATAAATCTGTACTGATTTGTACGCTGAATCGTGCCGTATATGGATCGCTTTAAATTGAATCATTTACATGTAAAACACGTACGGTGGCTCACGAAAGTATTCGAATACTCTTTAAATCTAAATAAGTTTTTAACACTAAACCTCTTGACTTTTCTCGAGCAATTAGATGCATCAGTTTATTAAATGATACGCAAAAAGGATTTTGAAAAAATTGCGATTGGTATTAATTACGTGACAAATAAACACAGGACTTTTTAAATATTTTTTACTTGAGTCACGTACTGAAAATTTTAAACACGCATCTTGTAGATCTATGATAGCTACACATATGAAGAGGAATTCATCAAAATCAATCGACGTACACACGAACTGCATGCCATCGAAAATTGTGAAAATCGAAATTTTTCACGATTCTTGGTCAGTTTCTGCTTCAACTCCACAAATTTTTATATCCTTCTACGCGTGTCTTTTTTTCTACGTCAATCGATTTCGATGAAACTTTCAGCACGTGTATAACTAACAGAAGTTTACAAAACGCGTATTTTAAATTTTCATTGCGAGTTGAAATAAAAATGTCCTCAAATATTGTTTGAATTTTTTAATATTTAAATGTTTGAATGTTTGAATGTTGTAACCACGACAAAATTCGTTGCTGAACAGGTTTAAATCCATTAAACGGTTCGACTCTCATTTGGATCGCATCAAACATCGCAAAATAAACTAATTCAAACAGTGGTAAACGAGTTTGAGATTCTCGATTTTCCCAGACTTTAATCAACTACATCTTAATGTAGCCAAACTTTGCGGCAATAATATCATCACAAAATTAATTTGATTTGTTATATTAAATGTTTGACGAGCAAACATGGCCAACAAATGTTGTTAATGTTGGTTTATTTCAAATCAGCATACGCCACGTACTTACATAGAATTGGCTCGAGAATTGAAATAGAAATGTATTAACAAATATGTTTCTCACTTTTTTACGTAATTTTTATTAATTAGAATTATTTCGAAATTATTTTTACATATCATTTAGCGAATCAATGCTTCTAATTCCTGCAGAAAAGTCAAGTCGTTTGGTTCAACTTTTAAAAAATTAGTGACATTTAAAGAGTAATTGGACAGCGAAGAATTCAGATATCCAAACAGAATCGTTAATTCAATACTCGAAAGACGAACAATTTTTAGTATTTTATAATTGACGACGTTTTAGACTATTTACTGGTCTATTTATCAATTTTTTAAATATATTTTCGGCGATACCTCTTCCAGATATATTAATCTTGTTGTCGACCATTATTTAACAATTCTTCATTGAATTTAATGGCTTGGATTTGTGTAATTGAATGTCGATTTTGATACTTTGGGTTAACAAAGACTTCAGCAACACTCTCGGAGGATTAATCAGCAAATATGGTGTAAACTGAATCGTACTTGGTGCCAATTTAATCAGAAAAATGTTCCAAACATGTTAGTAAAAGTTTTACGAAAATTTCATTGATAACAAAATAGTATTTGTGATAAATTGATCATAAAGATTATGCACTTTTATTACACATATGTAGAGATATTATTGTAATGCATTATTTTGAACCACCGACTTGCGATCTAACTGCAGATATACGTTCGCTGGTATTTCGATATCCGAGCAGAACCAAATGATACAAGTAGTTAGAAATATACAGCGGGTATACAGTAAATTATCAGAGAATGTCAGTCGATTATACTAACTTGAATTCCATCGCATTAAGGCATTCGAGGCAATGGAATAGCGGATAATGCGACAAACGAGGCCTTAACATGATGTATTAACATAGGTATTTCCATATCCTTGCAGGATGTAATAAATTTGTTATTTTAATAAGGATATTGCGGAACAATAATTATTCATATGTGGGCCGAAGTTTTGAAGGATATAATAGCACCTTTCGTACACTCTTCATAACGAAATATTGTACCCAGAAAGTATTCAAAATATTCATAAACGCAAAATTCTAACTAACTAAATTAACCAACTCACCAATTTTAATAAAATTTTAGTATGATGTAGTTTGTTGAAAAATATTAGAATTTTGTTTGTTTTAATTACATTTTTATTTTTTTATATATCTATTTCTATTTACTCTACAAAAATTAATATTTTTAATATATCTCGAGAAGTGGAGGGCGTAGAATAATGAACTTTATTTAAATTGTGTGCTTTTAATCGACAAATTTACTCACTTGATACATTTTCTGAAAAAATTAATTATTTAAATAGTATTTCAACATTAATTTTTTTTCAATTTTTCTTATAAATTGTTTATCTATTTTTATTTAAATTCGTATGTGTATTCTATAAACGAAAATCGGCCATTTTCCAATCCCATATGCAAGAGAACTGTGCGAAATTGTTTTCTAACCGACAACATAAATATTTTATAACCTGTGGTAATGCAAATATCGTGGTAGCTGCGTTAGTAGGTTTTAAAACAGCCAGAGAAGATTCTGTACGTATGAACACTAAACTTACCAAGTCTTAAAATTAACTAGTGTATATTGTCTTGTAATAATGCCAAGATTTAATTTACTTGGATTATTGGCGATTTTCATTACAAAGTATAACTGAACAAAGAAATCTAATGAATCGATTTCTACGAAGGCAATCTTATAACTTCAATACTTGCAAAATAAATATTTTGAAAAGGGTCATCTGACCCGCTATGGTAGGTTTAGTGTTCGTGTGACATTTGTTACTGTGGCACATAGGATTTCTTCAGTATTAGATATTTTTAAACAAACTGTATCATATTAAAATTTTATTAAAATCGGCGTACTACTCTTCAGTATGTTCTCTTGTTACTGCAAAACGTCTTTAATCTATTTATGTTATCGAATATACATCGAGTTTATGAACAGAAAAAGGGATTCTACATATATAATTTTTTTGTTCATACAGATTCACGTCAGCATCAATGAGAAGAATTACTTTATAGCAGACCAATTTTATTTAATTTTGACTTTACTTGCAATATTGCTTTTTGTTAAAGAAATTCGCGAATTTGCATAACAAATTTGTATTGTGAAGACTTACTTCATCACATCTGTTTCATCTAAAGAAGCATCACTGGCACCAGTTCCCAGGATTGTCGCATTTTATAAAATATTTAACAGCCTGATTTATTATTATTAAGGAGCCACGCACATGTTTTACATTGCTGCGAGCACCAGGTTACGTGATTTATGGAATACTCTGTGCACACGACTGGTCTAACACGAAGCCGTACTACTTGCACGTGTCTGAACAGCGACGTGGTTGTACCACTTTCTGGCAGATAACTAGCTACAGTCTTGTACTACTTGTGGCCCAGCTGGCCATGTATGAGTTACTATCGCTTTCAAATGATCGCATGCGTTCATCAAATAATAATACATTCGCGTTTGTACAATTAACTCATTCCCATATACAGGTTTTGCAGATTTTCTAAAAAATCTCTTTGTATCCATTTACTGCAAATTCTTTGTATACTATGGCGATCGCTGTTATCTGCAGTTTCACGTAATCGGAATAGTTCCAAATGGAGGGGGCAGGGACATTGCTGTACTCAGCATTTACGAGAAAATGCTAGGCTATTAACATCGTGAAAGCACCGTACAGAAAAGTTTCTACGTGTCTCACAATCGTTCAAATTATACTTTTCGAACGTGTTTAAGCAACGCGATTTCGTCAATTCCCAAATTCGCGTGACTGAAACGATGTTTCAAAGCAAGTGAAACAAACGAGCACGATGACAGTGAAAAAATCAACGATACCGCAGACTTTACCCCTTGACGATTCTAGAAGCTTATTCGCCGACAAGTATATTCTTGACTACTTCGTTCGAGAGATGTTTCGACTTTATTGTTTCCATTCATGTAGAAAAATTGCTGCATATTTTGAGAAAACAATTACAGTATTTTTAACTATAAACCTATCACAAGGGACACAATGACCCTTTCCAGAGCTTTTCTCATACTATCTTCTTTAGTCAATCATCCTAAATCCTCACTCTCACAGTTTTCCTTCTGGGAAAACTGTACGACAACAGGCAGTTCAACATCGACCTTCACACCCGCTAGAACACTCGATACACCATCCGTTCCATCTACGTTTTGCAATCCAGCACTCCAATGGCTCCTCTCACGCGACAGTAAACATTGTCAAACTATTATTCAAAACAATTATTACATCGCTACATGGGCATTTAATAAATTGGTAAAAATTGAAGTGTTGAATGGAAATGAACCATGAACAATGGAATTATTGTACGTCAAAAAATGACC
>CM052098.1:20968566-20985342 GCA_028453745.1 Agapostemon virescens
AGAGAGAGAGAGAGAGAGTGAGAGAGAGAGAGAGAGAGAGAGAGAGAGGGAGGGAGGGAGAGAGAGAAAGTCACAGAAAAAATATTCTCCGTATACGTAACAGTACAAATAAACTACATGTTTTGAGCGCACGAATAATAAATCGTTTTGTGAGAACGTAGGGGACGTAGGGGTGGTTTATTGCTGAAGATTTCCAAAACGCCGGCTTGTAGGAATATACCGGGTGCTCAACTTGTACAGTGTCGAAAAATTCATATGCACTTATATATAATGTTGTTACGACGTAACACAACACTTTGATCCCAAAGTTTCTACATACAGTGAGTAACGAAAGTATTCGAACGGAAAGGATTCGGACGGATGAAAAGTTTGACGTTGAAAAAACATAAGTGATATTACGAATTACAAAATACTTTTATTTCTGTAATAACACATAAGTATCATGATTATACATGTTAAATTTGAAGTGTCTCTGATAACGTAAACAATACTTATAAAATGTTTCTTGGTAACGGCATCTAAATGAACGCCACAAAAGTATTCGAACGACTAAATTAATAGTACATATTTTAAACAACTATAGTGTTTTAATATTTTGTCGGACCACCGTGAGCACTTATTATGGCTTGCAACCGTCGTTGCATGCTATCAACCAAATTTTCAGTAATATCTTTTTTTATATTGTTCCAGACGTCCAAAATTCTGGTCTTTAATGCTTCCTTGGAATTAATACTATGTTTACTAAGTTGTTTGCCAATTTCTGCCCATAAGTGTTCTATGGGGTTAATGTCCGGACTTTGTGGGGGTGTTTCTAAAACGTGGGGTACGTTCTATATGATCCATTCTTTAACAATACGTGCGGTATGTTTTGGATCATTGTTCTGCTGAAAATGAAAATTGTCTACTACCCCTAATTTTTCCGCACTTTGCTTCAAATTGTCTTTCAATATTTGCATATATTTATTGTTAAGGCGTCGCTCACTGTACTTGAACGATTCCTCTGAATATTGCACTTGGTGCCTATTGACTTCGAAGGACCACCCACTGATGTGGGAACGAATGACTCTGAATATGCAGGACTCCCACTGGTGGGATTGAACGAGAGCCTGAACTCGTGAGAGACGATCGACTTGCAGGGTCTAGTTGAAGTTTATTCTGCGTTTCTGTACTGTACAAGCTGTGTAATCGAATCGAATCTAATTTGTAGGGATACATTCTGCTGCTTATATACTATTTTCGTGACCAAGTATTGGCCAATGGTGGTGTTGGATTTTCGTTCTTTGTTTCGAGCGTTAGGGGTAGTGGGAGCGAGGGTTTTCCCGGTCGGTGGTGATGTCGGCTCGGCGACGGGTGTCGGCAGGTAAACTGTGAACGGTTGAATCTGTTTAGACTATCTTGTCTTAACATTTATATTTATCTAATATTCCGTCGATAATGACGAGGTTTCCAACACCACTGGCCCCCATACATCCCCATATCATTATCGACCCACCCCCATGTTTCACGGTTGGTCGTAGATTTTTAAGATCCATCTCTCTATTTGCTTTTCTCCAAATTTTATGACATCCATCTGAGCCAAATATGTTAAATTTGCTCTCGTTCGAAAAAATTACGTGTTTCCAAAAGTCCTTATCCTTATTGACATAATTTTTAACGAAACTTAATCTCTTCTGTTTATTGACTTTGCTAATAAATGGTTTCTTTCGAGGAATACGACCATGAAAATCATTTTTACGGAGAATTCTTCGACAAAGTTCAGGATGAACTTGTTTTCTGAAACTATCAGCAACTTGTATAGCAAGTTTTGGTGCAGAAATTGTTGGGTCCTTTTTTATTTCACGCACAATTATGTTCTCTTCCCTCTTCGTTAATTTCCTAGGCCGGCCAGAACGGACTTCATCCTGAAGGATTCCAGTGGTTTTTAACTTTTTTACTATGTAATAAATGGTAGATTTACTTTTCCCTAACAATTGTGCTATTTCGCCATAACTCTTGCCTTCATTATGCCACTTAATTATCAATTTTCTATCAGTGATGCTTATCTCCGATTTTTTTCGGTACATTATTAATATGAATTTTACAATCTTATTAACACTTGCAGCACTGAACATGGGAAGTGTGTTACACCAATTGAGAAAAGCCAATCTTTACTGTTTGTTAAATTCAAGGATTGTTTTGTACTACAAGTTTCGTCGTTCGAATACTTTCGTAACATCTGTTTACTCGACGTTACCAAGAAATCTTTCATAAGTAATGTTTACGTTGTCGGACACACTTCAAATTTAACATGTATAGTTATGACACTTATATATTACTATAAGAACAAGATTATTTTGTAATTCGCAATATCACTTACATTTTTTAAGCGTCAAACTTTTCATTTCAGAGCGTTCAAATACTTTCGTGATTCACTGTACATCGAAATACCGCTTGTCCCGTCGGGGTCGAGAAGATTAAAAGTGTGACAGCCGAATGATAAAGAATGAGCATTAATTCGACCTTGTTCGAGTCAGTTCTTTCTTACTACCATTCGAACACACATCGAAAACGCCGTGCTATGGAACTTCAGCTTCATCAAAGGATCTTGCTCATGACCCTATAGTCGAGGAACTGCCTAACATTATATATTTCAATGTGTGTTGCAGAGTCTATTGGATGCTACATCACAGAGGACGACCCTTTCAGATATGAGTGGCTAACCGACCATAGCCAATAAACTCGGCCCGCATTTCCGACAGGACGAAGGTGGAGGACCGACGTTGGGAAGAAGGAGGAGGAGGAGGAGGATCCAGGAGGTTGGCAGTCCGATTTTCCATCGCGACGCACTTAGGGAAGAAGCTTTCTCGCGTTGTCCGCGGGACTACGTTGCCAGGAGTTTTTTTTTCTCTTTAAAAAAAGCTCTTCCTCGTCGCATCCAAAAGTGCATGTACATGTCAAGCCACGGAACGGGCAGCAAGCAAATACCTTACCGGATACGTGCTCCACGTCAAGACAAGATCTTGATCCCATACTCGAGCACGCCTGCACGCCTGGGCATGTGCATACACATCTGATGCTCCCGAAACTCGTGTGATGTTAACCTTGCCAACGGATGTTAGATGCAAAACAATAACTCACTGCCATTTTCGGAGGAGCATTCATCAGCACGATGTATAGTTAGGTAGCCACTGTTAGCTCGTTATCGATCACCACAGTCGACGATCGAACTACCGTCTGCTTTGAACACCGTGCCGTGCCGTTTTCTTTGAGATTCGAGTGATTATAACGTCTTTAACCCCAAAATTGTCATACAGAAGAAACGAAAAAATATATTTTTTGTATTGCTGCATTGGCTTGTATGGGTAGATATTGATTAGAAACGAATATAATTTTTTTCCATCAAAAAAGGAACACTTGACATTTTTATTTTTTAGCCTTTGTTTAAAGTCTTCGTCGCGAGTCAGTCTCGTTAGAATAAATTCGCAATTTGTTAAGAGCAGTACGAATTCGTCGCTTCTAATATTAAATAGTTTCATTTCTGTCCAAATGCATCGCCAAATTATTGTAATGGCCTTTGATTTAATATTTAATACCAAACAAACGAATTCTCGTTCGGTCCCGGTTTCGATAAATTCGTTTAAAGCTCGTTTAAATATTGAACGCGAGCGAATGTTCAAAAGATAAATAGAACAAATCAATTTTATTCACAGTGTATACCATACAGTGCATACTCGACCTCGTGACAATAACGATGCCTGACAAAGCTAATGTATTTTCGGCTATAATTTTCAATAACAATCCTTCATACTCCAAGCTGTTTCAATTCCAAAAACAAAGTTTCTCCTGACATAGAATATTTTCATTGTATATATAAGTTTTACTGCTACTAATCCTTACGAAAGTTAAATTTTTGTGAATTTCCTATATGCCAACATTTCGAACATTCGGCGAATACTATAACAAGCATGGACGAATGTTTGTTTTGTAGGACTTGAAAGATACTTTGTAAGATAAATTGTATCAAACGCGAATAAATTCACGTAATGAATTAATACAAAAGATTAATAAGGCATTAAAGGAAATAAAACAGAAAAGAAACGAAATTCGTACAGTTATAAATTCGATATTTGATTGCTGTTAACCATGTATTGTCAAGAACGGTAGACATACATTGATAAGTATGATGATATTGATAAATACATTGATCTATTGGAGCCAATGCTCACGGTAATAGCAAGTCGATGACTATTCCTATGTTACTTGAATTGCAAGTAACATGCGATACTAAGCATCTTCTTAAAATAAAAGTTTGAAATAAACGTATTCATATGTTTCCGACATTCAAATTACAATAACTATTTTATCCTAACTGTTCTATCTTTTCAAATTTTTCAAAATTTATTCACTATCTACTTATACTATACTGTGTTTACGAGCTTTTTGATCTATCGATCTCGATAGGAATTTGTAAACGCAACCGAAATGATAGAGAGGAAAACGAGTTATCTCTACACGATTTTTATTGTCGCCTCGTCGACACCGTATTTCGCAACGTTTCTTCGCTTTCCTACGCTTTAAATCATAATCAACCGACATAATCAATCGAAATGTACTCATTCTATCCTTTACGAAAATAAGTGCCCGTTGAAAAGAAAAGATAGTACAAAGAATGTTCGTACAGAATTACGATATTTGAGTTCTATCTGCGTTGCACTTTAATGTGACTTACACGTGGCATCTTGTTTTAAATTATATTGGAATCTTCAATAAAATATGAATTTGAATGAATATCAATAAATATCAACTTATCGTTGTACTTGTCAGTACACACCTCATTAGCGATTTATTTCGGATTATGGTAGGCCTGTTATAGTTCGCACTGTTTCGGTTACTCGCTTCCTCTGTCACTGCACACTACACGTCTAACGTACTTCCCTTTTCATCTGGCCACCAGCCAATTAGCTTTTAGTTTTCCATTTTCAAAGAATATGAAACCCAGAAATCACTCGCGTTTCTTTTAGTGTCACAGTGATTCATAGTTACTTTTAATCTCTCACAATCAGTCTTTTCAGCCTTTGTCAATTTGTTGCGCGCTTTCAAAAGGAGAGGGTCCCCCGAAATGATCCCAAGTTTACACGAATTCGGAAAATTGACCAACCCGCGTCACTTCCTTTTTCAATTTTTTTTAAATCCACGAAAAATGTTTGGCAACATCGCGGAAATTCCAGCAGGTCGAATCCGTTGGCAGGAACCGCGACTAAAAACTAGAACAACCCTTCAACCTTGGAACTTTATGGTGTGGTTCTCGACACTGCGAAGCTAAGGTAAATTATGAGTAAGCTCCCGAACGTTCTAATTGACGTTATTACTAAGTACTACATGTTGGCTGCAGACTTGTCTGTTAAAAAACGACAATAGGTCGACATTACAAAAAAACTCGCAGATAGTTGTCCGTGCGATAAGTTATTTCCAGTATGCTTGTTTAAAAACGTTATTGTTCTTTACATAAATCCTTACAATTATATAAATTGCTATAATTATATAAATCCTTACATTTATATAAATCCTTACTTGTATATAAATTCTTACAGTTATATAAATCCTTAAATATATAAAGTAAGATAATTTAAACTATATGTTTAAAATTAATTGTTTTATTTTAGTTATAAATAAATTTTTGTAAACTATACAAATTTAAATAATTTTTATATTATATTTAGTAGAAGTTTAATTTATTAATAAATGTAAATAATTAAAGTAAAGAATTAAATCTAAATAATGGCCAATGTAGTGCCAGCATCAGCGATTGTACTATATGTCATAAATGAAATTTTTAAGTCTAGAAGACTGACTTTTGACTCTGCCTTAGCCGCTGGGATGGCGGAAGACAGTATACAGTAATCTGTGACCGGAGCAAGTAACAGCGAAAGAGGGTGTCCAATTGTCCTCGTGTCCCTCTGTTAAGACAAGATAGTCTAAACAGATTCAACCGTTCACGGTTTACCTGCCGACACCCGTCGCCGAGCCGACGTCACCACCGACCGGGAAAACCCGCGCTCCCACTACCCCTAAACGCTCGAAACAAAGAACGAAAATCCAACACCACCATTGGCCAATACTTGGTCACGAAAATAGTATATAAGCAGCAAAATGTATCCCTACAAATTAGATTCGAATCGATTACACAGCTTGTACAGTACAGAAACGCAGAATAAACTTCAACTAAACCCTACAAGTCGATCGTCTCTCACGAGTTCAGGCTCTCGTTCAATCCCATCAGTGGGAGTCCTGCATATTCAGAGTCATTCATTCCCATATCAGTGGGTGGTCCTTCGAAGTCAATAGGCACCAAGTGCAATATTCAGAGGAATCGTTCAAGTATAGTGAGCGACGCCTCAACACCCTCTGTTGGTCAACTTAGAAGGTAGAGTCGCCACATTAATATTAATTACAATAGTTCACTATACGTGTTGAATCAAATTCACAAGTCTAATTGCCGTTGATTACTCGAATATGATAACAAATAAATTTGTGAAGTTGTTAGTGTGTACAACGAATGGCTTATCGCAGTTGCTTGTGCTAATATTAATTTCACTGACTGTGTTGCGTATGTTGACGTTCACCCAAGTAGCGTTTCGTCGTAACTAATTTTGTCGCAGGTTTTTCGAGTGTTTTATTGTTTTATTGTCTACGATAGGCGGAGGTACGTTGCCGCTGCTTTACGTGAAAGACTTTGTATCCCAAATTTTGAGTATTTAAATAGAGAAAGAAAGGGCAGAAAAGTGTTGGTCAGGGGCAGAACGATGCGTGCAAAATTAGAGACTTTAGAATTGGGTATCAATAGAAGCATTTTTGCCGTCTTATTTTTAATATTTTATTATTACCAAAATAAATATTTTTGGATAGGTAGGTACTATTCGATATACAGTTTAATACAATTCACAATAACAGTTGCAAATCGTACTTTTCGCATGAATTTAGTTTCCCTTAGGGTACTTGAGTTTCTTTGCAAAGAAAAACAATGTAGTGAAATTGTATTTTGTTGTCAAATAAATTATTTTGTTTGAACTTAGGAGTTTATCAGGGTTTTCAATTTGATTCGGTCGGGTGTGCATCGTATATTGGACACCTCTGGCTTAAAAAAATACGAAACCATGATGGATGTTTGTTTTCCCGAACCACTTCGGTCGAGAACACAGGGTCTGCTTGCTCCTGATCTCGTGTCATCGCTCAACAACAACTTCAAATGGCGTTTCATTCATATTCGAACTCTAGTTTTCAATTTTCATTTAGACACGCTCAAAAATTTAATAACGGTGTTCTCTATACGGTTTGTGCTAGCTTGAAACAGTTTCGAAATAACATTCGGCAATGAAACTTTAATATTTGTTATCCGTATAATCGTAAAGCATATGTGCTCTGGCGGACATGCGAATAACATTTAAAAACAGATTCGTCTATTGGGACGGATATTACGTTCTTTACTTGGAAATCAAATAACGCGGACATTAATTTGTTCATATGAATTTCCACGAGTTTAATATCGTGCAGGAATTTGCTTGTGAATTTTCAATAAAAATATTATACTGTTCTTTGACGATCTGACTCACGAAAATGATTTTTAATCGTTGACGGAAAACGAAATCGAAAGAGTGATTTTATTAATTTTAAACTGCATCCTACATTGGTTTCTAGAATCACTTCACATATTTGTAAATCGTATAAATGCGTGGCCATTTCCAGTTAAACATTCTTTACATTGATAAGACATTACAGAAATTCGATTTAGTCGAAGCGATATTAATTGTTCGTTGCTAATATGTATCATTTATTGCATTCGTACAAATCGAAAATGTATACGCGAGATATTTATGACAACAGAGTTTTAAAATTTTTAGCCTTAGTTAAATATTGCAATCATCCAATTATGATACATCATTATAATATACTCTATACTCTATATATGTATATACTCTATACCATTTTCTTGAAGAAAATTATTTTTCTAACCCTTTTATTGCATACTATTAAACAAACCAAATAAAATTCAATAATTGTTCGATCGTAACGATAACATTTAACAGAAAATAATAAATAAACATGTAATCTTTTTCAGAATCAAATCACTTTATTTTGTAATCATAAATTTTCTTGAACCTGTAATTGATGTTCAATGAAGAACGAATGTTCACTCTGTGACATAAAAGAGGCATCTATAAAATTATTCATCATTTTAATATCAGTAGTTACAAAAACATAATCAAATCGGTAATCAAACAAATATTTCGTGCAATAAAATTAGTGCTACATAAATACTCAACTTTGAATAAAAGCAGCACTTCGTTATATAATTGATGCTGCAGGTAGCAAGATTTTTATTTAAATTCTACATTATTATTGAAAATTATTTTTATAATTCCATATCTTGGTACTGACAAGAGCATTAAAAAGTTCATATTTTTAATAACTAAACTAAATCAAATTTTTATTTGGAATTATAGAAATAAGTTATACATTTAGAAGATAAAGTAAAAAGTAATGTAAAAAATGAATGTATAAATTAATTCTGACAAGTATTTACTTACGTAAATGTTATGCCGAGGAAAACGAAGTACGTGAAGATAAACTTGATAAATAACGGTACGTAACACTAAATCGAAAATAAATTGTTTCTGCTACGAACGTAGAGTAAGTCTTATACATGTTGCATGTTTGGAATCTTTGTGATTTGAGCACTGAATGCAGTTTTTATCATTGCTCGTTTAAGAAACTACAAATTCTTTAATGGCGCCGTTCAATAAAATGGCTTACTGTTGAATAATTTTTATAGTCTCTGCTTGTTTTACTTCCGTTTGTTTTTCTTTTAATTTCACCGTTTCATTAATCTATTCATAGGTATTCTCTTCATGAATAAAATCTGTTTCGTTACGTCTCAATTGTTTAACGTTACTTGATTGAACGGTGTCTGACTATTAGGTTAACTGTTGACATTATCTTCAATAACGAGAAAATTTGCATTCCTTGCGACGACAGTGCCAGTATTTGAACGCACAATTATATGGCCACTTATTATTTGAACATTCTATCATATTAATAACTATTATGTTTTCCTAATATTCCATCATTTGAATATACATTGTTTAAAAGCTATATTATTGAAACCCTCTAATTTGTTAACATTGTATTATACGAATACCAATCATTGCAAAGTTTTGTGACACAAACAGCTATTATTTGAAACATCCCATTATATGAATATTTATTATTGCAAGGTTATATTATGATGTAAGAATACCTCTTATTTGAACGATCTAGAGTATGGAAATTTATTATTTGCAAACTCAATGACAGAAACGCCGATTATTTATACGTTACATTACAGGAATCCGATTATTTGAACGTTCTGTTATACGAGTATCTATTATTTGAAGTTCTATCATATGAATATCTATTGTTTGAACGATCTATTCTATGAATATCCATTGTTTGCATGTATAATCACAGTGATTGTCTTTGAATCCTCTGTATGCTACTAACCCGAACAAGTTTATTCGAATATTGCTTGTTACAATCAAATTTCTAATTGTAGATGTAGGGTGGCAGTCAACGTGTTACTTTTGTTAAAAAGGAGGAGGTTTAAACAGTACGGGCCCTTTGGAATTGTACTTATTTTATATCTAATTTTGTACTAAATGTGATACACCTACAATTTAAGTATTAAACGCTTGTTATTCCATTATGGAAAAATTCTCCTATGTGAACTCTTGTTGTTCCAAATTAGTGTAACGAACAAAAGTTCTATTGTAGACCTTGACCGATTGAGGATCATCCGTAGCAGTATTCTACTGAATGTACACAGTACAGTTGGTACATTCAGTCGCATGAATAGATTAGAACAGTTAATGGTCCGACCAAAGGGAATTGTGCTCATTGAACAGTTGGAATGAAACATTCTGGAGCTACATAAACATTGTTTAGCGGAATATAAAGTTGACATGTTTCGCGAATGTTCCTGTTGTTTACTATTTCGTTAGCTACTAGCGTCACACATACAAAGCAACTATGATTTCGTAGTTCGTGTAAAGAATGTCAAATAACGCAGGTGCTAATGCTTATTTGTAATCATAACACACACCATGATATTCGGAGTACTAGTAAATTTTCTATGACAATATTCTTTGTAATTTATAAGATGATACGTTGCATTGTATAGAATACAATTCTCAGAAGATGATATAATATATTAAAAAGCAACACAATACATTAAAATATACTGTAACATAATATATTAAAATATACTATAAAATACTAGATTGCAATATAGTATATTAAAACATACTATAGTATTCTATAATATATTATATTATACATTTTTAATATATACTATAATATCTTATAAAGTATTAATATATATTATAAAATATAATATAATATATTAAAATATACTATTAAATATTGAAATATAACATAATACATTATAACGAACTGTCAAATACTAGAATATATTAAAGTATATTTTAGAATACTGTAATATATCAAAATATGCTATAGTATACTAGAATATAATAAAATTTATTACAGTGTACTGAAGTATACTAGTATACAATAGAATATATTATGATGTACTATAGCATACTAGAATATAATATATCAAAATATACTATAGTATACGAGAATTGAATATAATATATTTAAATGTATAGTATAATATACTATAATTTAGTATAACATACTAGACAAACACCAACGTTGGTATATAATTTACGTACAATAACGAGCATAAAATAATTCTGAGACAATATAATGTTTGCCTGATGATACGTGTAGCCTTGAATGAGCTTAACAGTCTCTTGTACGTCTTAGGGTATTCGAAATGATTAAAACTTTAACGTAAATTGTGACACAAGTTCCTCTTGTCCGATGACTTCTAAATTTTGCACACATTATATTCTCACCAAGCCTGATATAACATCATAAAATTATATAATTGTTATTGATATGTTTATCATTTTAATATCAATAATTACAAGACCGCTGTTCAAAGCGAAACACTTGGTGTAATAAAATCCATGCTGCACACATTCGTAACTTTAAGTAAAGAGGCACGCGCATTATTTTCTCGCAATGTCTCACATATTTAAAGGGATAAGTTGACTGGACGTCTGATAGTATTCAAGTATAGTTGCTAACTGTTTATTCGGCTATGTTTGTCGACTGTTGTGTCTGTCTGTGTTTGAACGCATATATGACTATTTGACTATGTATAATCCGTGTTGATTGTTTGATGAATCGTACACTAATGTATATATTGGATCTATGTTAGACTGTTTGCGAAAATACAATAATGGCCACCGGTACAATACAATATAATAATGATCAATAATTTATAAATCGTTATTTCGGTCCATATTTAATGAATTTAATTTTTCAGCTATTCAGTTAATATATTGCACGCGTTGAAATATTTTACACAATAATATCAAAATTATTTTGCTTTCTACAATTACTCCTAACGATATTGTCATAGGTATTATTCAAGGCACTATCTAATACAAATTATTTATTAATCTAATTTATTAGTTTTTGGCAAGAAAAGTATGTTGAAGCCAAAGCATCACTCTTGAACGTAAAATCTAAATGAAATTCTTGACAGACAAGCATTTCATTGTAATTATCACTAAATTACTACTAATAATGAACTAGTAGTGATAATTATATTGCGAATCTTTATGCAAAATAAAATATTTACGTACCATTTGTTAAGAAATGTAAATTATTGAATAGCAATTTATTTCTTTGATTAATAATCTTAAGTATTTGAAAGCAACGTGCCCAATGACTTCTAATATTTTTACTATTTCATGATTTGCGCATTTTTTACACAAATGTATAAAATCCATGGTCTAGCAATGACATTAAAAATGTTTAGATTACTGTCACATTATTTCTATTAGAACTATGAAAAATATTTCAATTCGTTTCCTGTTTCCATTGTAAAATAAATGAATAAAAAAATTCCATTGTGCATCGAGTTTTGCTGTCTAGGTATTGCAAGAAGATTAAGTATTTAAAAACAACGCATGTGCAAGTGTAAATCTGTTAATAATACTTTACGAAAGAAGTGGTCCGTGAAATAACAATTGAAGAAAATCAAGCTGTTAGTTACGTCTGAAGACATAATTGATCGTCATAAAACTGTCAAATAAGTTCGCAATGAATTTGCCTTCGAAATTACCAGCGAAATTCGTGAATGCAATTTAATGGGTCATGTAGTTCGCAAGGAGTCATTTAATTCTGAACTCGACAGAAAATTGTGTTTAAAGTTCGATGAATAACATTGCTCCGAAATCCAGGAGGACTATTCGCAAGTTATCTTTCTCGAAGAATTTGCTAATTCATCTGGGAAAGAAATTTCGTAACTATCACGAAACTTCATAATTGTGTTATAAATACCTACATATACAGTTAGTAATTACAGGACTATGGGTGTTTATGCAAGATAATATTTTTATAAATAAACTTTAGTAATCTTATAAATAATTTTATAAATAAACCTGAGTTAAATGTTATTTTCCGTTTCAGTAATCTCAGTAGAGTAAGAACAATGCAAAGCAACTCTTTTGAATGATTTATTACGTTTCCAAAATTTTTATGGAATACACATGTAGAAAGGACAGCAGTGTAGTTACTATAGTGATCGAGTAGGAAATGGTTCTAGCTGAGATGGGACGATTTTTTTTTATTTTGTTGTGAAAGAGAAATTTTGATAGGTGTGAAACGCAGAAATATTTTGATATTTAAAAAAATACGAAGAGCTATTTTAACAGAGACACTCCTAAAAAACATTGCAAAAGAAAACTATTCTAAAAGGAGTTGCACTAGAAGCACTAAAATGACGAGTAAAAGAAAACATGGTGCAACTTTATATGAAATTAATTAGTATAACCTTAATTTATATGAAATTTATTAGTATAACCTTAATTTATATGAAATTAATTTGTATAACCTTAATTTATACGAAATTAATTGATAAAAATCTTAATTTATATGAAATTAATTGATAATAATATTAATCTATATGAAATTAATTAGTATAACCATAATTTATATGAAATTAATTTTTGTAACTTTACTTTATATCAAATTAAAAATAATTTGAAAACTTATAATATATATTTTAATAATTTTATTTTCAATAATTATAAAATAAAAACTCTGGAAACGGTCATTGAACCCCTTCTGGTAGTTTTAGTGTTAAGACATTTGAAAGGTAGTAGAACATTAGAAATTTTGTATTAATTACATCCGCAAGACATGTAAAACATAAAAAGTGAGCATTCCTAATACATCGGACATTAAAGTTCTAAGGACGTCCATAAGGGTTAAGAAATTTAAGTACCTACAACGTTCGAAATAGACTCTTTTGAAGCATTTTGAGGACGTTCGAAATGGACGCAGAATGTTCGAACATAAACTGGACATGAAACGGATGTCCCGGTAACGTATGGTGCTACCTGACAAAATACAATAAATCACCTGAGAAACAGCAAAAAATATTTGAACAAAATGAAGAATATGTTATTCAATGAATCTGTGAATGAACGTCAGATTTTGATCTTTGGATTTTAATTTAAAAACGTTACGAAATTTCGTTCGAATCGAATATATTAAAAAGTATCGCGTCCTCGAAATAATTCGATGCATTTGGTATGGAAATAGGGTGCTCAGGGAAACAAGCGACAGGAGAAAGACGAAAGAGCGGAGAGCGAAAGAGAGAGCTGGTAAGGAGAAAATTCGCTGCAGGCGGATACAGTGCCGACGCCAGGAACACGGGCGAGACGGTTTCAAAAAAGAAAGCGAGATAGCGGCATTCCATCTTACATCGCGAAGACAATATTGCTCGAAGAAGCTTTAAAAGTTTGGTAATAGGGTTTGCCACCCTTTCACGACCCCGGTTCGCCGTAAAATTCGGACGCTAGTCCCCCGTCACTGTTTTATCCCGTCTCTATCCCGCTATCCTTTGGCACTTTCCGTTCAACGTTGCAATTCCTTCGCGAAACCGATTCACCCTAGTATTACACAGTCGCCTATTCTGCAGCCTTGAATGTTCAGAGGTTGCCAAATCGGTGGTGTAGCCAACCCCAGCGGCATGAATCTTAAGAATTGCCACTGTGTGGACATCGGAGCTGGATCAACTCGTTGCAGAATTTTTATCTCCAAGTTGTTCCACTGTTTCCTGTTATCCACGTGAAAGTAGTATTTTGTTTAGTAATTATTTAATATAGGGGCGACCACTCTCGTTTCAATCACCTTGAAACATTGTTCCGCAAAAGGGAGAAGAAATGATTATAAAAATGCCAATCAGCGTAGGACCTTTAAAAGATTTAGTCAAAATTGACAAAAGGCCCCATCTGGCTTGCAGACATCGGACTCCAAAAAATCCAGATAACAGCAGTTCCTCCGTATTCTGCAGTTTCGTCAAAAAGCCATTACTCTTTTAGAATTTTACATCTTTATTCCATTACAATTCACGGCCGTTTACCAGAAGTCGAGCCATCTTCGCGCTAGTAAAAATCTATTTTTTTTTTCGCATGATTTGTTCGAGTCGAGGCGGTTTTTCAGGTTTACCGCCCGCTACGGGTAACTCTCGAGGTACGCGGATTTTGTGCGTGCGTCATCCACAGGTACGAGGTGTACCTGCAAACGACTATTAGTTTGGACGGTTATTTTTCGCTCCCACGTAAATTGAAAAACCAATCATCCGAGACTACGGTTTCCCTCGCTAATACCGAAAAATGTGCAGCAAACGAACACGCTCGTCTCGTTCTCTCATTCACGCCCACACCGAAGTTACCTTTGCATCAACAATCATTTGATTCGACATTCTACAAACACAATTCATAGCATACACACCTCTTTCTCATAATAATTTTTTTACCTTCTTGTGATTAGCAACATGGAGAAGAATAACTATTACCATGAGAATTCCGAACTGAGCGATAGCGAAGACGTATTTGATTTTCAAGTATTAGAAGATATTCTGGAAGGCAATATTGATTGTGATTCTGATACTTCAAATAGCGACAGCAAAAGTATACTACCAAAAAAGGAGTACAGAAGAAGTAATCGAAAAGCCAAGTGTAGTTGTCGGGTACACGAAGTCGATGGGTGGTGTTGATCAAGCTGATCAATATGCCCCCAGTTATTGCTTTTCGAGGAAACCCTTTAAGTGGTGGCGGAAACTGTTTTTCCGGTGAACAGAGACTTCAATAATTAATTCATACATTTTCTATACAACTGTACAATACAATAAAAATGAGGAGACACCGACGCATTTAAAATATCAACAAATTTTAGTCGATCAACTGGTAGGAGAAAACTGCACGTAATCAGGAAGAGTACAAAGAGAGACTTTGCGTTCTGTGCGCTAAAATAAAAGAAATGGATGGCAGACGTCGAACAAGCGATTACTGTGATTGTTGCCCAAGAAGATTCAATATGCATATAGGGAATCGTTTTCAAAAATATCGCAGTAAATTGCAAAATTAAAAATTTATCTTTTATTTACAAGAGGAAAACGCATATTTAGAAGACAAATAAAATCAAAAACATTCACAAGTACATATAATTCTTCCGACACAAAATAATGCTTTTTCTTTGACTCAGACGTTCCGCTGTGAAAATGTGCCGCAGTGGCAGGCAGATAGTTGTTCAAAAACGTGCGGAACGCTAAGGGTTAATAGTGTTGCGAGTTGGGAAAGATTATAGCTTAGAAGTACAAATAAGTATCCGCCATTTGAAATTAAATAGTGCAATTAGTAAATTATGGCGACTAATGACAAATGTAAGACGTCATATCGTAAGGTTGCACATCTGTCAGCAATATAAAGTGGAAATATTAGCGATTGTGTAGCAGCGTCGTATATTTATTTCGTGCAAAAATGTTGAGTTTTGAACCGAATAAACGTCATTAGCGGGAAGTTTTGATTTACTTCTTTAATTTGAAGAGATCTGCAGCTGGCGCGCACCGATTGCTTGTAGAAACATGTGGTAAGGCTGCACATCTGTCAACAATGATCGTATATAATGTCGTATATAATGAATATATGTGATATTGTATATAATGATTGTACGTCAGCGTCGTATATTCTTTTCGTGCGAAAATATCGAGTTTTGAGACGAATAAACGTCATTCGCGGGAAGTTCTGATTTATTTCTTCAATTTGAATGAATCTGCAGCTGAGACGCATCGATTGCTTGTAGAAACATATGGTAGGGCTGCATTAACCCTTTCGCATCGAACGCCGCATATATGTATGCGGCATCCACTCGACGACCTGTGGGTACGAGGGCCGCATACAGTCCGCGACAATAGAATAGCACACCTTCTAAATTTCGTAGTATTTGAAAAATAGAACAGAAATGAGAGCGTTCAATCCATATGCTTCTTGAGTTACTTCTTATATATCCATCTTAGTGACTTTGACACGTAAACACTGCTCCTAAATTCTTAGAATCGTTGTTTTGGTAGATTTCATGGAAACGTAATCCGACAAAATAATAGCACACATGCTACACTCTCACTTCTCAGTTGAACACGAGCAAAGGAAGGTGGCTAAGTATTTGATATATAATGTGGTGAATTATTGCGGAAAATTTCTAAAAGAATGGGTCGTGGAAAGAAGTTAACAGATAGTGAAATGAAAACAATTATGACACTATCTAAAGAAAATGTTTCTATTTCAAAAATTGCGAAAGTAATTCATAGAAGCCGGAAGGTTGTCATGAATTATTTGA
>CM052098.1:20990342-21020264 GCA_028453745.1 Agapostemon virescens
AACTGGATTATCCTGTCGCGATGGCGAGCACCGGTAAGTATGGTTATTGACCGATGAGCCACATTTTCGAAGAATAATGGTCTTTTGGTAGCTGTAAATGTAGTAGAGAGGAAAAATAAGAAGAGAAAACGTTTCGTCTAGGGTCTGCTAGAGAATTCATCGGTAAGACTACCTAACAGACCTTGCTTCAGACGCTGGGATATCGGAAGGTGGTTAAGAACGGTTATACATATATGAATCGAAAGCGGATCAGATACTAGCGAGAAAGTCTCATCCTAGTATCCCTCTGTTGGTCAGAGCAGGAGGTAGAGCCGCCACAGTCCGATAATGTCTCCAGCTCAAAATCCGCACCAAACAATGACACGTTGTGAACGTATTTGTGTCTCAACAATCGCTCGTGGATTTTCGGAACCCCAAATGTAACAATTGTGACGATGAACGAAGCCATCAAGATGGAAATGAGCCTCGTCGTTGAAAGTGATTTCGTTAAAACTGTAGCTGCCAATTTTTATAATATTGATCAACAATGGTAACGCGTTGTTCTTTTTCGTAGCGTTCTATTTTTAATAACCCTGAACTATCAACTGCCTGTTTCTTTCCTGTTGGGAACACGTTATCGCACAAATGGCGCAAAATTTGAATCTTACGTGAATTTTGAGGTACCGTTTATATAGAATCACATTCACATGTTCTTCAAAGGAAAACTTTATTTTGATAATCATATTGTTATTTGATTTAGTTATTTGATATTACGAACTGCTGGAATATTTACATTTATGGTACAAAAATACAATACATCAATACAAATTTAAATACATTTCTAGCTACACGCAATGCATTGCCACAACATAAACGATATTATAAGAACATTCGTTTACATACGAGTGAAATGAAAACTGTCCACATGCAAAATTCAGGATTAGGTTGGTATCGTTTTTATCACGATATGATACTCTCTGTACCGTGTATGATTTGTTTATAACATTTTCCCACATTATTACAAATAACGGAGATATTCAAGGTGGATACAATTATTGTCCCACTCTGTATAGGAACTGGATGATGGATCATGTAGTAGCGGGAAATGCAATTGGCCATCTGTTGGTAAATGTAGAAGATAAAGCCGTCACATTAGCCCCTGACTAACGATTAGATATTACAACCCCGTTGAATTGATATTGCTGGTTGATGATGCTCCTTATCTCGACCAATCTAATATTTATTTAATTTATAAATATTTATGTATAATTTCCTAATATTTTTTCTCGTCTTTTAGATAACTTCACACTCATAACAATTCCATCACTGTAATTATTAATTATTTTTACATGCATTTTATAATAAATATTATTAATACCAAAAAAGAACGTTTCAATGTAGAGGAACATACTAACTGAAATTATTACTTTCATAATTTAAAGAAACAGGAAATTACAACTTAAATGATTAAGTTGGTGGCGATGGTATTATAATATGCACGGTAACAAGATACCATATAAAAATAGTTGTAAAATTTACTCGTGGAAATATGAATAATAGCATAGACGTAGGCATTGTTAACGTGTTACTGGTAATTTTTAATGATGCCTTGGAGCCGCTTTTCAAATACAATTAAAACAGAATGCCATTTTTAAAACAATGCAAATTAATGTACACCGCCTATATTACTTTTAACATTTTTGGAATGAATAAAATATCTGAACTCGATTGACTTAATTTAATTGGTTGCCGCCACATAATAAATGTCGGTAATATCTCCGATCAGCGTCACACGCGAATTCTTATCGAGCAGATTGCCGTCTTGAGCATTTACAAGGCAAACGGCAGCAATGCACGCAACGATAATTCAAACTTCCGGATGAACGGAACAGATTAAAGTTGACATATCCTTACTATCAATTACTGCATTTATTTGAAATTTGGTTTGATTGCCCTCGATACATATGTGCAAGTACGACAAAAATTCTAAATAACAGGAAAACATTTTATGTACGACATTCACGGATATTCTGTACGTCCGAGGATGCCCCGATAACGTCTGTGTGGCAGTTGTACCTCCTCACAAACAGAGGAACAGTTGGACGACTTTCCCGCCAGTACCTGATATGCCTCTGCATTTGATACAGCAACTTGACCATAAACACCGCAAATTTTTTCCAACGTCTGTACAGCGTTTTTACCTTTTTCGTAGTAAAATTGCAAAATATAGCGAATTCTTCAGAAATTTCACTCATTTTCACACCAATATTACTTTTGACACGATTGGCGAAATACAAAACTGTGTCCATCAAAATTGTAGACTGAAATGTCACCTCTCAAATGCGCGTCAGTACGATGAAATTTAATTAGCGTTGCCCGATACATGACACCAAACAACATCTAGCGACAAAAATCTGTCAATACTTTTCCGATTCTTTATCTATCTATATACAGTGACCCTTATTAATATACGGACGTTGTGCTATTCAAAAAATTGTTGCTAGTTTTGATCGTTTGCAATAGTAAATTTGGAGTTATTGTTTTATAATATACTAGAACATTCACTGTAGTTTGTAACAACATAAATTTTATTTGTTTGTTGCACATTACCAAACAGTGAACTAAATTATGTCGAAATTTATCGTCGCAAAAATGTTCGGACGTTTGACAAACTATAACATTTAAACATGAAAATTATTAACATAAGCAATAATTAATATTTCGTTGGATAGCCTTTAGCTTTAATTACGTGTCGCAACCGTGTAGGCATATTGTCTATAACTTTTTGTAAGTAACTTAGCGGTAAACGTCTCCATTCTTCAATTAATCGTTTTTTTAATTCTTCGTTCGATCTTATCGGTGTCGTTCAAATTTTCCTGTCCAAAATATCCCATACATTTTCAGTGGGATTCAACTCTAGTGACTGTGGTGGCGGATGTAATACTTTTGGGCAATTATATAAAAGGTATTCTTGAAATATTCTAGCTTTATGTTTAGGATCATTACCTTCATAATATTTAAATGTGTCTTCTATATCCATTGTGATCGCTCTTTTCTTAAGATTTTGTTTTAAAATATTTAGATACTTAAATTTATCTAAAATTTCTTCTATAAAAACCAGTTGACCAACTCCTTTAGATGAAATACACCCCCACACCATAATACTTCCACCACCGAGCTTAATTGTTGGATTTAAATTTATTCGGTTAAGCTCTTGATTTCGTTTACGCCATACTAATTTTCATCCATCAATGTTAAACAGATTAAATTTACTTTCATCAGCGAAAATTACATTATTCCACCAAGTTTTTTCCTCATGAACATATTGTTTTGCAAAAGCTAATCTTTTTCTGCGATTCGCCTCGCTTATTCTGAGTTTCTTACGCGCTGCTCTACCATTATATCCATTTGTTTTGAACACCCGACGTATTGTATCTGGATTGACTTTCTTTCCTATCTCTTGGAATAATTCAGCACTTAATGTTGGAGCACTTAAACCAGGGTTCACTTTTACTTTTCTCAAAATAATACGTTTCTCTCGGTCGCCAAGCTTCTGTGATCGGCCTTTCCGAGAAATTGATTCAACTCGATTTTCTTCATTATATCTCCGTATAATATCAGCTACGGTGCTCTTACTTAATTTTAGAAGATTACTGACTTCCCGATACGTTTTCTCTTTTTCTCTGTAAAAAATTACTAATTGACGTACGTTAAATGAAGTATTTTCACTTTTTCGTCCCATACTAATTTCTAAGTGATCCTAACTGCTTTTGAACAGTAACTGATATCGTGAAGCGTGTTCTTCATCTTTCTCGATATTATGTTTGTAAACAAACGACAAAGGTGTGTCGTTATTCGCAAGAAATGCGAGAATAAGTTATGCGTCCGAATATTTTTGCGACGATAAATTTCGACATAATTTAGTTCACTGTTTGGTATTAAGAAAAGTATGTGCAACAAACTAATAAAATCTATGTTATTACAAACTGCAATGAATGTTCTGTTATATTATAAAACAATAACTCCAAATTTACTATTGCAAACAATCGAGCCTAGCAACAATTTTTTGAATAGCACAATGTCCGAATATTAATAAGAGTCACTGTATATTTCGTCCGTAACCACATTTCGATATCCCAACGTATAAGGTAGGGCCTGGTAAGTAGCCTTATCAACGAGTCTTCTAGCAGGCCTACGACGAAAATCTCCCTTCCTTTTTCCTTTTCCACCACATTTTCAAAGGCCGCTAATCTTTATATCCCTCATACGTTCTCGGTACTCTCGGAAATACCTTAGGAAGGTTCCATTTATGAAATGGGACATTCTAAGTGTGTTAAGACAAGATAGTCTAAAACAGATTCGACCGTTCACGGTTTACCTGCCGTCACCCGTCGCCGAGTCGACGTCACCACCGACCGGGAAAATCCGCGCTCCCACTACCCCTAACGCTCGTAACAAAGAACGTAAATCCAGCACCACCATTGGCCAATACTTAGTCACGAAAATAGTATATAAGCAGCAAAATGTATCCCTACAAATTAGATTCGATCACACAGCTTGTACAGTACAGAAACGCAGAATAAATTTCAACTAAACCCTACAAGTCGATCGTCTCTCACCAGTTCAGGCTCTCGTTCAATCTCATACCAGTGGGAGTCCTGCATATTCAGAGGAGTCGTTCAATACAGTGAGCGACGCCTCAACATTTGGACCTTTGAGCCAAATACGGATCCAGCATCTTTACGAGTTCAGAGTTATTCAGTCCCACATCAGTGGGTGGTCCTTCGAAGTCACTAGGCACCAAGTGCAATATTCAGAGGAGTTGTTCAGTACAGTGTGCGACGCCATAACAAAGTGTTTTGTAACCGGAGGGCTGGTACTCTCGTGGATAGTAGAGGAGGTTGATGAACACGAAATCACCGACGCCGTATTTGAACCCACGGTGGGTTACGAAAGAAACTGATTTATTTTGAGTGGACTGTATTGTGGTTGCTGCTTATTTAAGGGACATTCCCTTACTATAATGGTACAACTAGTGAGAATTTCTATCGACGCTCTCCTCGGTGGAATTATAACTAATTTAGCAGTCGACCCGTCCTCGGTGGACGTGCTGTGTTCTTGGTGGACTCCAGAAGAATTCTGATCTTTACAAATTTTGATACAAGAGACATTTCCACGGTGGCGTCATGCCCACCCCCCTCACAGTACGCCCTTAGAGCATTTTCTCCTGGCAGTGGGGCGACAACGTGCGTCAGGGTGGACGGAAGTTTGGCAATATCCAGGACACATTCGCAGGTACGTCCTCGCGCGAACGGACGACGATCAAGCCCTGGTTCGTGGAACAGGAGGTTTCGAGTTAGACAAAGAGGAGCAATCCTTGCAATTATTGCAGCCCGTCTTTGTTCCTGGCACATTTGGCGGCCAAATGTGCTGGACGATGCCCTTCGCCTAACAGTCTTCTCGGCCATGCCATGAATACCTCTGAAGGGAACACTGTGTTCCCAAACACTAAAGATGTCCTGACCCGACATATTCAGAACACTTCCTGCACGTCGGTAAGCAACGTCGTTTGTACACGGTAACTAAATTTTATTGTTTTTGTAGACCTTTTATGCAAAAACGGCCGAAGGAACGAACCATCGTGGTTCGTCAAGGGTTTATTGTACTATCGTTGCCAGATGTGGCAGGAAATCCCAAATTCGGCGAACTCCAAGAAAGTTGCAGGAGGTCAGGAACAGGAAAAATCGAGGATGATTCGCGATAGGTTATCCTCAGGCACGTCTGCAAGATATTAACCCCTTCCTTGAAACTTTTGCGGCTCTACCACCACCACCGATTTGAGTGAGTAGCGACATAGAAACGGACACGCGGTTTTTGGTAAACGAGGCTGCACCGATCAACGGAGCAGTCAGTCGCGATATAACGTTTGAAACGATACCATTTAATCTTCCAAGATCACTGTATATGTATTCCTTTTGAATATGTATACACTTTGTATTTCCTGTTTACTAATCACCTAATTTTGACTTTACTCGGCCAAGTCCTAGATTTTACATGTTTTTCTAACAAATATCATATATTAGCCCTTAGCACTCCACTGGCTCGTGTGAAGCGACACTGAAAATTGTCAGACTATTATTCAAAACAATTTGTACATTACAAATGTTTGTAATTAAGAAGCTAGTAAAAGTTGTAGTGTTGCCGTACGATTAACAGTAAGAAATTTGATATGCACGAAAGGAAATGAACCACGTTTAATGGAATTATTCTAGGACAGAAAGATGTCTCGAGTTAGGAATTAAAATTGCTTGAAGTGCAAAGGGTTAGAATGCAAATAATATGTTAAAACAGAATTTTGAAAAATTGGATTCATTGGAATTTGAACCTGCAACATTGCTAGACCTGCATTTTGATAGTAGAGCTACTTAAGAATAATGCAATTTTTCGTTAACGCCCATTCCTGAGAACGTACATTAAAATAATCAAAACACTGAATTCCACTGCACTAAGAAGATATTATTTACAAACTCCTATTCTGCATTGAATTATTAGTGCACATACCTAAAATTTAACATTACATTTAAGATTTTTAATAGGCGCACTTTAAGTTTAAGCTTTTTAATCAAAATAGGTGAAGCGACTGTAGGCGCCGACAGCAGTATAAGAGGGACTTTTTTAAGCGCCTACAGTGTCACAACCGCAAATTTATTAAGCGCTCTTAAGCAGCTTGAAGCATCTGCAGTGTCACAAACGTAAATTTATTAAGCGCCTTTAGGCGCCTACAGTGGTCAAAGCGTTGAAAACACAATGTTGACCGCATATCTTTCCTACACCTCCACGTGTAAGAATACTATTTACAGTGACTCACGAAAGCATTTGCACTCTTTAAATCGAAATCACTTTTTGAAAATTTAACCAAACGACTTGATTTTCCTCGAGAAACTAAAAGCATTGGCTTACTAAATGATACATAGAAATAATTTCGATATAATTCTAATTGGTAGAAATTGCATGAAAAAATAAGAAGGACATTTTCTGAAACGTTTTCATTTTAACTCGTAATGAAAATTTAAAATATGTATTTTGCAGACCTGTGTTAGTTAGCTGCAAATTTCATCGAAATCGATTGATGTAGGAAAAAAGCGACACGTGTAGAAAAGTCTTAATAATTTTTGAAGTTTAAACAGAAACCTTTTAAGAATCGTGAAAAATTGCAATATTCGCCATTTTCGATGGCATGTAGCTCGTGTGTAATCTAATCGATTTTAATGAATTTTTCTGCATGTGTATAACTATCATAGGTCTACAAGATGCGGCTTTAAAATTTTTAGTAGGTAGCTCAAATAAAAACTGATTAAAAAGTTCTCGTTTTATTTGTCACGTAACCCATACCAATTTTTAAAATCATTTTCGCATATCATTTAGTAAATCGATGCATCTAATTGCTCAAGAAAAGTCAGCCTCAACCCCTTGCCATACTATTTTCTTTGCAACTAATGTTATAATAATATCGTCATCGTCAAAACTTTTGCAAAAGAAAATAAAACCTGTATTGTTTATACAGCTACATTTATTTTCAACGCATAAATATTTGTTACATGAGAATAGACTTTGATTTTATTTAAAAGGAAAGATATAATTATATTTGTTAGACTTTGTTTAAAATCTTTATTACGAGACGGACTTGTTATAGTATGGCAAGGGTTAAAAAACATATTTAAAAATATTTAACGAGTTTTCGAATACTTTCGTGAGCCATTGTATACAAATCTACGTAGTTCTTTAAATCCTAGAACTTTTGTAACATTTTGTCACATTGTTTGAGATAACCAAGACATTCAGGTGGGCAGAGTTCGTGAGACACTCTGTATTACTTACGCAAGAAATATGAATAACATTAAACGTATAAATAGATTCCCCTTTTTACATACAGGGTGTCATGTAACTGCTGATATAACCGGCAGATTCTATGTTAAAAAGTAAGTTGAAAATATGGAATAAAATCACTGTTAACCGTCCTTGTTTATGTTAATGATCGATCTTAATACTTTTATACTATTTTAGATAAATTGAATAACTTACTAATCAGGAATTTTATTAACATAAAAATTGTTGAAAATGGTTTCCATAATTTCTGAAACCTATCCGTGCTATTTTGATTAAATTTCTACGTACATTTTCTAAATGTATTGATTCTCAATTTTAATTGTTCAACAAATAATAACATCGTCGCTGATATCCGTTGTGTTGAGGCACTTGGTCGAGAATACTCGTTCCGAGTAGATTTTTGGAGTTGATTGTCTCGAAAACGAAGTCTCAAATGAAATAATTTTATTCTATATATACGAATTACTTTTTTGTTATAGAATCAGTCTATATTTGCTTGTATAACCAATTACATGGCACCCTGTATAATTCTATGAAATATAAAAGTAATGAGAATTGTTTCGGTTGACTATAAAATATGTAGTGGTTAAAATAAAATGTTTTACCGTATATTAGAAATTCGCATATGTTGTATGTAAATGCTTAAATTTCTGAGTATACTCATCACTGATTCGATACGTCATCGATAGCGACTGGTCAATCGGTTCATCGATTTTTATGAAACTTCGCACAGCACGAGAGCATTGAAAAATATTTACTTCATTCATATATTGTGTATTGACATTTGTTCATAACGAAGGTATGAAACCAGCCTCCAAAACTGGAGACCGAAACCATATGCTGTTGAACAACTTGAAAATTGTTACACGGGCAGGGAAAATATATAAATTAGAAATTTTTAGGTTCCTGTACGGTGAACCCGTGCGTGTAAATAGCTTTCGGCAACATAACGAAGATATGCTTTAAAGTGTAGCAAATAAAAATAAAATCAGTTGTTTGCAACAGTTAGATATTTATAACAGCTTGGAATATTTCGCGTTTACGATGTGGAATACTTTTATTAAAATTGACGATATTGTTAAAATTTCATTCCCGCTTTTTAAATATTACTTCTTTGCTTTTCCTTACTGTCGAGTTTACATACAGCATCGTTATTACTATACGATCGGTACGATTATTATACAAATTACTGTATTAATGCGCTTTTCAAATCAAATAAGCGTTTATTTCTGCCAGAATTAAATTAAAACATCGATAATATTGCGATCTTTTAATACAATAATTTTTTTTCATGTTGAAAAAAGAATATTAATGTTGGCATATTGATTTTATCCCTTTAAACGAGTAATTACTAGATTGTATTTCCTCGTGGCAACATTTCCACTTTCACAGATTAATTTATAAAAATCGATATAAGAGAAAATTTGTTTCGCTGTCTACACGTTCGTCGTGGTAACAGCACAGTCAAAATATCATTATACGATGTTCATTAGTGAGAAAATGTAAATGTGTATACATATAATGAGAAATGCGTCGAATTCTTTGTAAATTTGTTGTATATTAATCACATACTGTAAGTTTATTTAGAAATTAAACAAACATTTGCAGAGTACCGGTAAAGCTTTGTAACCATTCCTTTATGATTTAAAGTAACCCCTTTTATATTTTATGAATTTATCAGAAGCATATGGGGATCCACGCTCTAATTACTTTGATAGCAAACCTATTCACCACCTATTCAACACACGATAGTGTGTTGGAAAAGAATTAATTACAATCGCTTTGAATATTATGAAAATATGAAACCGTGTTTTTATGAAGAAAGTTATAAAAAATTCTATTTGTATCTCTATCTTGAATTTCCATATGAACTGTAAGTAAAGTACGTATGTGTATATTTTCGCAAATACGGATGAAAAATGAGCGAGAAAGAGTTTTAAAAGAATATTGATTTTCAATGTGTTTATTCAGCAAATAAATTTTAAAAACTATTCACTTGTGCGGATCGCCTTTCAAAAATACACAAGCTCTCAATTTAAACTTTTACCTAACTCCCACAGTATTCGTGATATTGAAATAGATTTGATTTTCAACCTCAAATAATAAAAATCGATTTTTTCTTTCACCGCGGGTAATCGACAATAAAAAATGTTTCAATTAGTTCTATTTTCATGTAAAATATCATAAAAGTCAGTGTACCATAATTTTTATGAAAATTATGATATGCAATTTATGATTGATTTTTCGTGTGTCAATCTTTTATAGTTCGTACCATTCTTAACAAATTTTTATGAACTTTTTGAGGACACTTGTAACTGACATAAACATCAAAAAAGACAAAATTGAGTCAATCAAACTTTCGTCATAGGTTCAGGAAAAAGAATTGTTAAAATCTACTGTTAATATTTTATTTGCATTTGTGGGTTAATGATAATTTTTCCAAAATGTGTTTGGCATATCATCCAGCAAAGTAAACTTTTAAGTTGGACAAGAGAAACTGAAGTCATTCAGTAGAATACAAAGAAAGTCATTTTGCTAAACAGGCAATTAAAGTGAAAACAATGAAAATGAAAATTTTGTTATTATTACTATCTGCATTCCTGTTATAAATATAATGTGAAATAAATTTCAACAACTATGTAATTAGTGTATCTTTAAAAATAACAGCTGTAAATTATAAGATCTTGCTATATTATTATATCCATTTCAGATTTTTTAAATTATTTTACAAACAAATAAAACGTTTAAATATATATTTATTTATACACTATCTTTGTAAACTTATCATTTTTACTTAATTTGTAACATTTACATTTTTCTCTAGGTACTTGCAATCTTATTTAAAAAAAAAACATGTATCTATACCTGTACATATTGTTACGATGGGAGCTGTCAGTTGCGGAGATCGAGATGAAACGATCTTCATGGAATATCAAGTCGATTGCTGTCGATTGTGGAGATCGAGAGAAGTTGACCGTCGTATCGATATCGTGGTATCCGGTCAACGGTGTTGTTTATAATAAGAAGAAAGACGACAGAATCTCTCGAGCCGTTGGAGCGAGAACACGCACTGTTATTACTCTTTGAGATATTATTTGTAAATAAAGAATTGCTTAAGAGTTGTGATATGTGTTCTCCGGCGGGGCGAAGCCGAAGTCTTCGCAACAATATTATAATGTAATAAATGGTGGGATTTTATTATTATTAACAGGTTTGTTAAACCGTAACAAGCTCAGATAATAATTACAGACAAATAACAGAATAGATAATAAATAATTAAATAAAACTGAACTCCATCAAATATCAACAGATTTGTCATACACCATGCACACACTTCTAACTTCGTAACAATAAATTGTCCATTCTCGATGATTCCGTTTCTGTCACACATACCAATTTCTTTGAATTCTCCAGAGTAATACTTCCAACAATAAATAAGAAGATATATCATAAATTATGCAACAATCTAACATTGGTTCAGAACAAGCACAAAGAATAAAATATTCATCATTTTGGAAACCTAAAAAGTGTATACTGGTTATTGCAATAACAAACACGAAGAGAATAAAAAATGTAATGTTTATATCTATTAGAACGGTGTGCAGATGTAAATGAAAATTGCAAATAAACAATAACGGAAAGCCGAATGAAACAGTATACTCGATCTGCTGGAAAATTTGAGAGGAAATTCAACGATTAAAAATTTGAGAAGAACAGTCTCGTGCGTTTCAAACGCAGAACAATACAGCGGGTAAATAATTGGTCGAGATATATGTACGCAAGTGTGTATGTTAGCCTCGGTTTTTTTTGTCAAGCCATTTCACAGATGTCAACTGCATTTTTAATGGACCATTTAGATTTAAACAATGCTCATGACAATTTTACGCAATCGCTGAAACTCTTCTGCACGATCGATAGAAAATTCGAGAAATGTATTTGGCATATGCGAGATTAATTGATTATTGCTGTCCACGGGTGTGTGACGTTGAATAAATTAACGCGACCGAGCGTAGTCAATTTATTCCACTATTTTAGCAAGCGACGATCAAACTACTGACTTTATGGATTCCCACAAACAATTATAAAAATGGGGAATCGTTTTATAATACGGTATAAATATTCTTGAAAGGCGGTCAACCAGAAATATGGGAATTTATGTAGCTCATAAAGAGTAATAAACACGCGATAAATTCCGTGAAGCATTTAAAAATTTATTCGTTATTGTAATATATTAGAAAAAGTTTATTCGATCTATTTTCAAAAGACCAGACTACCAGTTATGTAAATACGAAACCGAAATTTTTGTACAGAAAATACATGTTTATTATACGAAAATGACTGTTACGTCATAACAACATTATATATGAGCACCCGGTATATTCTTACAAGCCGGCGTTTTGGAAATCCCCAGCAACAAACCACCCCTACGTCCAACATCTTGCGACCAGGCGCAAGCCACCATCGACTCTGATTGGTGCGCTTACACGAACCATTTTTTGTATAAATACTGCACACTTTTCGCACTTTAGGCGATTCACATTTGAAACGTCACTGAAACAACTTCAACTCAACTAAACCGCTCGTTTGTAAATCCGTATTATTTTCGTAAGAAAACCAGTACCTCGCAATTATTAAACTCAGTTCTGCGTACTAACAAGTCGTGTTAAACGTTCGAAGCGCAAAGATAAATATAAAACGTTCATACAAAACGATTTACTATTATATAATGATACAAAATATTTCATTCGAAGTATTGCCCATCGGTAGCTAAAAGTTTTTCCCATCTCTCTGATAATTTGTGTATGTCACGCCAAAACAACTGTTCCTTTTTTTCAGGCAAACCAATCATCGAGTAATTTTCGTACACTTTCGTAAGATGCGAAGCGCTGCTCAGCAAGTGCGTGTCCAACCGATGGAAATAAATAATGATCGGATGGAGTCAAGTCTGATGGTTAAGCCATATGCGACAGTATTTCCTAACTGAACGCCTCGATCATTTCCTTGACCGGGTTTGTTGTGTGCAATGGTGCATTTTCATGAAGCAACATCACTTGGTGTTGTCTTTTAATCCCATTTTTCTATCTTCTGCATCTTTCCCATGGCTTTCAAACGTATGGAGACGACATCTCGTGACACATTTAATCGATCCACGAGTTGTTACGTTTGAGCGACATCCTCATCCAACAATGCTTGCAATTCGCTGTCTTCTTCTGGTCTGAATTCTTTAAACTATTCGAAGCACTGTGATTTACCAAGGGCATGCTCACCGTAAGCTTCGACAAGAATTCGATGCAACTCTGCAGCAGCTTTCTTCAGATGACAACAGAAAATCAATGCCGTCAGCAAATCGTAGTTTCCAGATACAAAATTCGACATGCTCAACGCTATTAGAAATTATGCTGATGTATGAAACTTGTATGGTTGAAAACAAGAAAATGGCGTGAATAATGCAGTTTAACAATCAATATATGAACAGTTAACACCACGTATAAACAAATTCCGGTTTCATATTTACAGACCTGGTATAAGTAATGCTAAGGGGATGCCTAAAAAATTTTAAATAGAACACACTGTTAAGATATATGTAATTCCTATACTGTACGCTGCATATGTGAATGTGTGTGATTGCGTGCGCATGAACAGTCAATCAGCCAAGCGGCGCATCTCTGTACGGCGCTTGTGTATAAGATCCACCGAAGAACTCAATACACACGAATCAAAATAATTATTTACTTATTGTTACTGTATATTATCCTTTGAGGACGCTATATAAAAAAATAGTTGTTGTACCCACTATTTCTACACACGAGAGGCTATTAATTAATCCATGGAGGATGAATAATTTTTAGAATTTCATAAGTGATAATGTCTAGGATTATTCATTGCTCTATTTATTAATTCTATTGAATATATTTTTGGTAGTACTTCTTGAAGACATTTTAGTCTTCACGATGACTAATCATGACTTCTAACGAAGCAGCTATACATTTGACTTAATAATTAGGGTCTTTACAATTAAGTAACGATTTCGTTACTGTTGAGCAAAACGAAGTTCATACCACGGGAGTGTCATCAGAAAGGCCTTGTCCAATATCTTTTATTTCTTCTGTACGCTTGCTCTTTATCGATTCTCCTTATTCTGTTCACGATACTTAACTTGATTACATCTTATATTATATTTTAATATTGTGACCTCCGTCTTTCAGTTACTCTGGGTCAAAATAGACTCCAACACCGCAGTCGGAAAATTAATGCGGCTTTCGTGATTGTATAATTTATTTATAAAAAGCTATTGCACAAAATGCATGTGGATACGCTCGATGGAGAATAGTGCAATTAGAACAATACGAAAATGTTATTTGTTCTTTTACGTGAAAACAATGTGCGTCAAATTTCTGTTAGAAGCTCATCGATGTATTAGCTTGCATAATGCGTTAACGTTACGATTTTTTCCATTGTTTCCGTCCAATTTTAGTATAACGGCTGACAATGGCCACGTTGCGAAGTAGATGATAGAGGGAACGCTGAAAAAAGAGGGTGACTTGCAAACGGAACAAAGACGAAGACTGAAAGGCATATAAAAGTGGAGCTATTGGCAGGTACGACGCCTATGGCGTCGCACGTGTTACTATATTTGCGTCAATAACGCATACTGTATTGACACAATTGACATAATGGAATGAAATTCTAGTAAACAAAATACTAGCAACATAGACTGGAATATATCGAGTGTCCGCTGAGAGTGACAACAAAGAGCAGCAAAACCATTAAAAACAGCGAATAGAGCAGCTGCAGTCGGAAATAAAATTAAACACACGTCAGAGATTTTAAACGAAGCGGTTTCTAGTTATATCCTATCGAATGACACAGGAGTAGCCATGTAAATCGGCCGAAGTGCATTGTTGAACATTTTACCCGGCCATACCCCTTTCGGGCGTACAAGAGGACGCCGAATGGAAAAGAGAGAGGCAAAGATTCGAAGCTGAAACTTCAGTTTCGTTCCTTCTCAACCTCATTTTTGTTCTACGTTCGACAAACTGTAAAAAATATAGTAACTCCTCCAGGATTGTTGTTCGGCAAAGCCGATGATACAACAGTTGCGGAGAGAATACTGTCGCGTAGTGAAATCTTTTTAGAAACAATAAGGTCCGAAGAACCGTTGCCGGCAGCGAATTTCGTTTATTATTGTATTGACCTATAAAGAGCCAGATGTTCCGACAAATCGTTGCCAGGGGAAGGTTCTGTTTTATTATGACAAAGCGCCGAGTATTGGGCTCTAATTCTAAATTGCGGCTCTATCTGCGAGAGTCATTCGGCGAGTAAACGTCAACAGCGAATCATTCGTCATTTCAACAACCCTTGCTCCCACTTCACGAGCTCTGGTCAACGGTTTTGCTAAAGCCTCCATTTTTCAACTATTGAATCAAATCTTTGTACCATTTTTGTAAAAGCTCCAACATAGCGAATAAATAGTAAGACGGAGCGGCGGAGACGAGATTCCTACAGCATTCGCAATCAGAAAGGGTTCACTCTTGTACAGTCCGCGACAATAAAATAGCACACCCCGTAAAATTTGTTAATTCTTATTTATTAAAGTATAAAAATATAATTTTGAATATGTAGACAGGTACACATAAGTGTTGAACACCAAATAGCGCTAAGTTTCTATATACAAGGATGGTCCTTTTTGTTTCATCTGCAAAAATGTATATATCTTGATAAACCGGTGCGACAAAATAATAGCACATTATTGCAATTAATTAACATTTATGCATACATACGGAGGGAACTCAATATTTAATATTTTGTAGATCCTCCAGAGTTTTTTATAACCGAAATTATTCGCTTTGGAATCGACTTGAATAATTTTTTAATCCTTTTCTGCTTCATTCGCTCCCATTCGAGTGCAATGCACTCTTTTAATTCGTTTACGTTATTAAACTGTTTCCCTTTAGCATAAACTACTCTAGCAAGGTCTCCCCAACAGTTTTCTATAATATTCAAGTCAGGGGAACGAGCTGGCCATTGCAAGACTTGAATATTTTCCGTTTCGAAGAATGCTTTCACAACCTTTGCGGTGTGAACCGCTGCATTATCCTGCTGGAATATGTTTTTCGCCGGAAATTATGGTTGCGTGTGTGGTTATTTGTTCACGGATTAACATTAGATATTTCACGCTGTTCATTTTTCCACTGATAAAATTAATATCTGTCTTTCCATGTTAGCCGATACCGGCCCACACCATGACTCCTTCGCCACCCATCTGGCGACGGATCAAAAACATTTTTTCTTTACGTAAGTCGTGGTAATAATAACTCCACCCGTCAGGTCCATCGAGATTAAACTTCTTTTCGTCGGTGAACATGACTTTTCTCCACTTCTTCTTCCAGTGAGCATGTTGCTCTGCGAACTGCAGCCTTGCCTTCTTATGTGCTTCGGTTAGAGGCGGTTTTTTTTAGCTTCCTTCGCTGCAGGTGCTTAGACTTTGCAGGACACGTCGCATATTTCTGACGTTTGTTTGTACGCCTGCTGCTTCAGCAATCTGCCTGGTAGTCATTGGTGCATTCGATGCTGCCCTTAGAATAGCACGTTTCTCTCGTGCTGATAGTGCCGCAGGTCGTCCAGGACGTTTTGTATTACCGTATTTCTCGGGGTTTTTCAAATAATTCATGACAATCTTCCGGCTTCTATGAATTACTTTCGCAACCTTTGAAATAGAAACATTTTCTTTAGATAGTGTCATAATTGTTTTCATTTCACTACCTGTTAACTTCTTTCCACGACCCATTTTTTTAGAAGTTTTCCGCAATAATTGACCACACTATATATCAAATACTTAGCCACCTTCCTTTGCTCGTGTTCAACTGAGAAGTAAGAGTGTAGCATGTGTGCTATTATTTTGTCGGATTACGTTTCCATGAAATCTACCAAAACAACGATTCTAAGAATTTAGGGGCAGTGTTTACGTGTCAAAGTCACTAAGATGGATATATAAGAAGTAACTCAAGAAGCATATGGATTGAACGCTCTCATTTCTGTTGTATTTTTCAAATACTACGAAATTTAGAAAGTGTACTATTCTATTGCCGCGGACTGTATATATCAGATAGGATTTCTACACTCGAATTAAATAAAGTATAGTCGAACACCTCAACATTCGGTCAGCTATCATCAGAAATACAGTCCGCTCTTAATCTTTGAAGTGCGGATTTAACTATGTCAAGTAATAGAAAACGTGCATGCAACAAATACTGTGGCGACCGTCAGTCCGGTAACCTTTCGCAGGCTTGACTATTCGTTGTATCGTTGCATCCTTTCACGGACAATATTATGATCAATCAGTGAACTATGACCAATTTCTCGGTTGCGGATCGATCGTGGTTTTCATCGTTTAGCTGCGTGTTTCTCGGTGTACAGGTGCATCCGCAGTGCGCGCATCCGATTGTTTGCACTGCTCACGTACGGATACAACCGGCGCACAACCTGCACTACAATCAACACGCGAATGTTACGTACGCAATATACATACATCGAACATTGCCGCGGGGAAGGGCAGGGTAGCGAGGCTTTTCGAAAGGAGGGGAGGGAACGCGGTTGTGCAGGAAGGCCGCAAAGCATGGTACGTGCACGCGCTCATGCATTTATTTATGGAAGATCCCGAGAGTCACCGGGCCAGATGCAGTTATACGACGAAATCGTGCCAGTTTGCAACGACAACGTGTATCGCGACGAGAGAAACGGATTTACATCCGCAACTTTCGCAGTTTAACGGCGAATACGCCGCGCTTACCTGCTAGTTCCTATCCCCGACGCGTTTGTATTGCTCCACCGACGATTTCGAATCTGTGTGTCCCCTGTTTTATTGTCCGCGGTTTGTAACACAACATTTGGAGGCTGGCAGATTGAATTTCTGGATATTGTGCGGCTCGTTCCGGAACTGGACTGACTAGAATTGTCGAGATGCATACCTACGCTTCCGCTATGAACGAAACGTACATTCGAGTCATCCGTACCTGGACTCCCATTATCCAAATATCCTGATATCTAGACGTTATATCTACTCCGAACGTTAAATTATCTGAACAGCGTTTAAAATCAATACATATTCCTCTAGTAAAGAATATATTGGGTTGTTCGGAAAGTTCGTGCCGATTGTGACGGAAGATTGAAACGCAACGCATTTAACCCTTTTAGTGTCGAACGACGATATATCATCGTTCGCAATACTTACGAGACGTGCCAACGACGATATATCGTTGCATATCAAGTGGCACCTTATTATTCGCATTGCAAGCGAATTCTATCGCAACATCAATTTATAAAATGTTATAAAGGGTCTACTTTAATTTCAAAAGAATTAAAGAAATTGATTTTGGATTTAACTTGTTCGAAAATAAGGTTTCGCTTTATCAAAGTTCTGGGGTAACTGCCGTGGGTTCGCGAACCTTAGCAAATTCATTAAATTGTCCCGGTATTCTTCGCATAAGTATGATACTTTCGGTCGGCACTAAAAAGGTTAAGTTTTGGTACATATTTATTAAAAATAAAAATACATCAGCAGTTTCCGGACAACCCAAAGTATTGCTAAAGAAGCATGGCAAAAGTCCCCCCAAACAAATTCAACCTGGCATACATAAATTAATAGTTTCCTTGAAGAACAACCCTCTCTGCAAAGTGTTAACTTGGACTTTCACTGTTCGAGTAGATGCAGAGTGAAAAGTAAGTTACGATTTAACCCTTTGCAAACGAAGATTTGGAAAATATTGAAGATATTTTCCCCAGAAAGTTAAATCTTGTATTATAGTTTTGAGTTCTCAGTAAAATAAATAAAACAAATTTTAAAAAATCAAAGAACATTGAAAGTACCATTTTCATATTTTAATGACCATGGTATGATATCAATATGTAACATTTTAATACCTTTTTGTGGTCCATTGGTCTGTACATTTTTGGAGAAATTTTTATGCGGATCGAATTTCTAAAAATTAAGAAGCATTGAAAATTCCAATATAATATTATAACTGTGAAGGTACCGCATTAACATTTTTATAATTTTAATGCCTTTTTGTGATTTTTTAAAGTAACAAAAACCATTTTTCCATCGCATTTTGGATTTCTTCATTTGAATCGTTCACTGATGATACACTACATAGTTCCACATGAAATACCTAATTTGTCTGCGATATCGTCTATTGTGATCGACCTGTTTGCATTAATCAATTCACTTACATGTTCAACACTGTCATTTGATGTCGAAATTGACGGTCTCCCTGTCAGCAACCATTTTCGATAATCGAACTGCTATTCTCGAGGAAAACGCGTCATTTGAAATTATCTGACGCAATACTGATTTTATTGCTATCGCACGTCACACAATTGACAATCAATTTCAGTAGAGCTATACATCTTCGCTCAGAAAGACAGAACCATATTCTGGACTTTCAAATTGAATGCAATTTCAAACGAATGCGACATTGTTCATGATTAAGAAAGACTGACAAGCAATCCTTGTATAGAAAATTATGTAGTTATACAGAAAATCAAAACAGAAGTATTACATATTGCCCGTACCAAGTTTTATGAATATATCTAGGATATATGAAAAGTTCTGAGATAATGCAACTTATTTATTTTTGAACTCAACAGATACATTGAAAAATGTGTAATATTATATATAATAATATTAAAGATGCTTGAAATGTCAAAATTTTCATTTGTTTCTGAAAATCAATTTTTGAAGATCTATCAAAGCCCTACACGTATGTATTATTACATACCTATAGATTTTTGTGTCTTTGATCATTTTTTTCATAGAGACAGCAAATTTATATTTGGTATATATCTACATCTGTAGCGACGACTAAACATTGATAACAAATGGACACAATTTCAGTTCAATTTATTACATTCGTATATGTACAGTAAATTCTGTTTGAAATATATACATCACGATTCTGACTTGTCGTTACACGAGAAAAAGTTAAAAATGATTGATCAAAGATACAAACCAAATACGCATACTATTTGTCAGAAAATTATAACAGTCTGATTATACTTTTATATTGCGGCATTTATGAAATTTAAAATGTAAACGAAACCTAACGATTCTCGTGGCATTGGATTATTTTTAGACATACAAAATTACTAGCTTGTAGTCGATTAGAATACTAAATATTCAGAAATACATAAATATGATTAGTTAAAAACATTAGAACAAAATTAGAGCACTTTTACACCGTGAAAGAATCTTTAGCACAGTAAAATAAGTGTGTACAGATTATTAACTTAACGAGATTCCTTTCATACTTATTCTGCTAGACTATGAATCTTCTTGTAAAATAAAAATTTTCTTATACAATTTACATGGACAGATGTTAACCTTATATGTGAGAAAGTTCTTTCCGTTCTATTATCTTTTCAGTATCTTTCGACCTAATAGCTCCGCAATTTGGCATTAGCTTCGTCCGCATTGTTTTCTAATTTCATAGTAGCTCCCCGATTTTGCATCGAGTTTGTCTGCACAACGCTCTCAGTAACTTCATAATTTTGAAACTCGCATAGCTTCCCAATTTCTTATCAGATTCATTCACGACTTGGTATATTCAAAGAAATAATTTTTCCAACATAGAGACTCCCAAATTTCGCATTGGGTTTGTCTGCACAACGCTTCCAGTGACTCCATAATTTTGTATGGGGTTTGTTCATGAATTTTGAACCTCGCGCGACTCACCAATTTCGTACCAAGTTAATTCACGATTTCATATTTTCAAATAAACGATTTTCCCATCGTGGCAGCTCTATAGTTCCGCATCGAGTTTGTCTGCACAACGCTTCCAGTGACTCCATAATTTTGTGTGGGGTTTGTTCATGAATTTTGAACCTCGCGCGACTCCCCAATTTCATATGAAGTTCGTTCGTCACTTCACATATTCAAACAAGAAATTTTTCAAACATAGAGACTTCCTAATTTCGCATTGGGTTCGTCCACATTTTACAGCTTCCTGCTTTCACATCAGGTTCTGTCGCGACTTCATATATTCACACAAGAGATTCTTTCAACCTTGCGATTCCTCAATTTTGCATTGCATTTATCCGCACCATTTTCCAACTTCCCAGCAGCTTCCCGGCTTCGCATCGGTTTCGCCTGCACGTCGCTCTCAGCGATTTCTCAATTTCGTATTGACATCGTTCACGAATTTTGAACCTACCGCAGCTCCTCAATTTCACATTAGGTTCGCTGCGCTTGATTCTATTCCTAGGGGTCCCCTGATTTCGTATCAGGTTCGTCCTCGTCGTCTATAATTCGAGCGGTTTCTCAATTTCGCATTAGGTTCGTCCGCGCACCTACGTAACAAATTGAAACCATATTCCAAGGGTAATAACCCTTCCGCCGGTCTCTCTTATCGCCTGCACTGGCTCGTAAAATAGTGATTAGGTTTCGCTTTCACCTTTCAGAAAATTTGCAGTTTATTTTTGATTTAATGAATAACCTACTCTTCCATTTAATTGCATCGTAACATCTACCAGGTCTATAAATATTAAATCAGAATTTGCCAATATGTGGCGCTAGCTGTCAATGTAGTTACTATCAAACCGCGTCATTGACGCCATTTTCTTGTTTTAACATCCGACAAAGATTTTCAACTCACGACCGTAAAAGTTTCATATAAGAGCATAGTTTTTAATAGCGTCAAACATGTAGAATTTTGTGCGTGGAAACTACGATCTGCAGATAGCATTGATTTTCTGTTGTCATTTGAAGAAAACTGCTGCGGAATCGCATCGAATACTTATCGAAACTTACGGTGAGCATGATCTTGGTAAATCAGTGTTTCGAGAGGTTTAAAGAATTCAAAAGTGGCGATTTTCACGTGTGGAACGAATAACGTGGAAAATCATCGAAAATGTTAGAAGACAGCGAATTGCTAGCATCGTTGGATAGCAACTCGTGGATCGATTAAATGTGACACGAGAAGTCGTCTTCGTACGTTTGAAAGCCGTAAGAAAGATCCAGAAGATAGGAAAATGGGATTGAAAGGCAAAACAAAGTGATTTTCCTTCATGATAATGCATTAGCACACGCAGAAAAACCGGTCAAGGAAATGTTTGAGGCGTTTAGTTGGGAAATATTTTTGCATGTAGCTTACTCGCCAGACTTGACTCCATCCGATCATTACTTATTTGCATCGGTTGGACACGCACTTGCTGAGCAGTGCTTCGCATTTTACGAAAATGTACGAAAATGTCTCGATAACTGGTTTGCCTCGAAAGAGGAACTGTTTTTTGGCGTAGCATTCACGAATTGTCAGAGAGATGGGGAAAATGTATAGCTATCGATGGGCAATACTTCGAATAAAATATTTTGTATCAATTTCATACAACAAACGTGTATTTCAACAAATGGGTTAATTGAAATCGTACGTGAACAGCGAGGAAATCGTCGACAATGAGAAGGAGAACGGTCACGCAGTATGATGCATTAGAATAACGGGAATGGAATAGGTCAACGATAATTGCTTTGGTAGAAGGTGCTACATCAGAAGCGCAGTAGATCGGTGGTTGAACTGCATCTCCTGATTTCTTGATGGCGTAATAGGTAATTGGAGCCGTGTATCATCAAGGGCTGCGCTCGCATTCCGTAACATATTTGCGAGCGGCCGCTATCGCATAATCTCGTTAACGGCATGATGCCGCGGAAACACTCGATTCTGCGTGGCAAACAGCAACGATCCATTAGAGCGATGCCGATTATGAGGACCGATCGGGTCGTACAGCGAGCTGTTTGCGGCAATTTGAAAACGCGGCGAGGTCAACGCGGTCCACGAAAGCCAGCCTTTACCGTTCGCCGTCGATCAATCGAATTATCAATCAACCGCCTCTGGTGGCGGCCGTTAATTAACAATAACAAGACGAGCCAATTGCATTTCGCGTTCGCTCTCGAGTCCTGTCGTCGTTGAATTACTTTGTCCCTTTCCTCCATCCTGTTCCCATTCGGGGTAACGAATTCATCTTCGGGTAATGTTCGTTACCGTCACGATTCAACGGACGATGCGTTTCACGTCACCAACCATCGTCACACTAGTCTTGCTTGTATCGATGGAAAGCGCCGTTTATACCTACCCTGGTACAATGCCTAATCGATTACTGTTCTGTTCGGTTATGATAACTGTTTGGACGCAACGTATTTTAGACAATTTATGACACCGAACTCGAGTCTTCGGCCATCCCATAAAGACCAGGTCAGGTCATAAATCTGTTGAAGGATGGGCCGCTCTAACGACAAGTGTGAAGCGACCTTAGTCTCGACTCTGGACATCGAGTATAACACCATTTCCCACGTATCCTTGCAGTCCCATAGTCTGTCGTGACAGCTTTTATGTTCCCACTTCACCATCAATTAGATACAACATAGTACACTTCACGCTACTTAGATATAACCATAGATACAGTATCGTAACGGATGGCCGCGTGTGGCCCCGTGATCGTGGTATTATTAAAAACATTGTTAATACTAATATATGGTGTCCTAAGATTCATGCAAAATCTCAATTTTGCGCCATTTGTACGGTAAAGTTAACAACTTAAATGTACTTATGCACATTGCTTAAATAAGCTTATGTTATACATAAATGTAAACAGCTGACAGTTCAGGATTAATAAAACTGGAGCGCTACAAAGAAGAACAACGAGTTTTCATTTTTGAGCAATATTTTAAAAATAATGAACGTTTAGCAATTACAGTTCTGACAAAATCATATTCAGCGACGAGGCTAATTTCATCTTGATGGGTTCGTTGATCGTCAAAATTATCGCATTTGGGGTTCAGAAAATTCACGAATGATTTTTGAGACACAAATGCATCCACAACGTGTCACCGTTTGGTGTGGATTTTGGACCTTAGGCATCATCGGGCCATTCTTCTTCGAAAATGCGGCTCATCAGGCATTACAGTTACCGGTGCTCGCTTTGCGATACGATAATCCAGTTTTTGGTGCTTAAATTGCTGGATATAGATGTGGACGACGTGTGATTTCAACAAGATGGTGCCAGATGCCGTATAGACAGAGAAACAATTTAATTACTACATGAGTCATTTCCTGGTCGTATAATTTCCCGTTTTGGTGTTCCGAATTGGCCGTCCAGATCATGCGATTTAACGCCGTTGAACTTTTTTCTTTGGAGTTTTTTGAAGTCTAAGGTTTATGCCAACAAGCCCACGGCAACCCACGCCTTGAAGAAGGAAATTGAGCGCTGCATCAATGAAATTCAGCCACAGTTATGCGAAACGGTCATGGAAAATTTCGACAAAAGAGTGCGTATGTGTCAACAAAGCCGTGGAACGGCCATTCCATGCATAACCTTATACTGCATGCTTTACGAATCAATAAAAAATTCACAATTTTTAATTAAAAATCTGTGTCTTCTGTTACAATTACTTCTTGCGTTAATTTTGAGACACTCTTTATACACTTTATTTTAAGAGGAGGGAATTGTGTATGACGTCCAGTCATGATAAAATCTGAAAACCGACTTTACTCTGTTCTTGTTACAACATCGTTGCCAAAACGACGGTGTAGCTCAAATTATTTCACGTATTGTATCGACATCCAAACGAATATCGATAGTGTCAACTTATATGTATTCATAACGGTATGGACGCTAAACCTACCGAGTATTAAAATTGGCTAGTGTGTATTGTCTTCTAAATATGCTAAGATTTCATTTATTTGGATTATTTGCGATTTTTATAACAATGTGTGCAATGTGTTCATGCTCGCAAAATTCAGAAGTTTTATGAATATGGAATTATGACACTGCCCGAAAGATGAGAAAACGTCATCGACGAAAACGAGCAGTACCTAATTTAATAAAGTTATATTTTCAAGTTCATTTAGTTGCCCAATTAAAGCGATAATTTAATTTAAAACCCAATATTATCCCTATCATTTAACTGGATAGTAGGGAATCGTCTCGAACTCGTGTTGTCAGGAATTTGAACCGAAAATTGACGATCTTCAGCGACGTCGAATCATTGACCGCGTTGCAGCACGATACGAACGAGCACAATGTGTGAATGAATAAAGAGATCTATTGAAACGAATTTTATGAAAGCAATTTTATAACTTCAATAATCGTGAAATAAAAAATCTAAAAAGAATCATTTGACCCACTGTGTACAGTGTTAAGGTTGCTGGAATGCAACGAAATCATAGTAGCCCTAGTTTAAGTGACTACGCTTAAAACTTGGCAATTCAAGCAATTTTAATTCCAAAATCGACACATTTTTTTATCTAAAATACTTCCATTGTAAATGGTTCGTTTCTGTCCATGTGTAGACTGTTTATTAGTATTTAATATTTACTATTAATAGTGTTTAATGCTATTTATTGCTATAATAGTTAGTACTATTACTTTTACGTGCATCACTTAAATTTTTACCGATTTCTTAAATGCAAACATCGTGATATAACAGTTGTTTTAGTATCGCCTTAGAGACTACATTGGAGGCTAACATTAGAACGACGGGATGAGTCAAAATTATTTGTCGCTGACTTTTTATATGACAGTGGTTGAAATTATAAGAATGTTCGTACGAAAACATTTTACATAAACTTTTTCATTTGAGCGTACATTAACATAAGAGTTATACAACCTTTGAATAATTGAAACCTCGTCATTATTATAAAGCAGTGTATGTTACTATAGTTTAGTGCTCCGTCGTTCTAGTGTTAAGGGGTGGTCTTTCCCAGAGAAAAAAGGACTCAGACTGGCGTGTAAGGCTATGACCATTGTCACTGTCGTTAGTCATTTTTACGTAAAATTTCACGTAAAGTTACAACGACAGTTTCAATTTTATACATATACACATTAATGACGCGATACGTTAAAATACTGTATTAGTATTTCAAAAGCAACATCTTTATCATATAATTATAATATACCATATATGTGCGATCAGAGTATCGATTTATCCCTGCAATTCGGTCGTAATTTACTACAGTTACGAAACATACATACATATGTTGCAGAATGGTGCAGAAGCAGAAAATATTGAACAAAATTGATAACGAAATATTTTTAGACACTTCTTATAATGCTACCTGAATATATGGATATGTGTATTCTTGTTGAAGTACAAATGGCAATTGAACTGATAATATTTACTATTATTTGCCACTTTCTCTGACATTAAATAGTTTCTTTATGTTCAGAAATCTAACCAATAATTTCCTTCTACACATGAGTTCTCGCTATTGAACACTAAATATAGATAGGTAGAACATTATGGTTTTGAAAACATTGAGCAAGGAAACTAAAAATTGAGTAATTGAGTTTATAAATGTTCACAATCATAGTTGCTTTTGTCACTGACATTAACAAGTAGATTAAGTTAAAAAATATTAACGAAAATTTCCTTCTATACACGAGTTCTTAATATTCAACACTAAACATGGACAGGTAGAACCTGATGGTTTTTGGAACCATTCAAAAAGGAAACTAGAAATAGGAATTAAGTTCATAAATGTTCACAGACATATTTCTTTGTTTCTCTGAGATTAAACAAATAGCTTAACTTCAAAAATTTAAATAAAAATTTTCTTCTACACACGAGTTCTTAATATTGAACACTAAACATAGATAGATAGAACCCGATGGTTTCTGGAATCATTGAGGAAGGAAATTAGAAACAGTAATTGAATTTATGTTGGATATTGCATTTTTAACAATTCACGCGTTATATTAAATGATTGCTTCTTGTTACATTTCTACGATTGGGTATTCGATTTTAGATGTTCAGACTGTTCAAATATTGATTAAAATTATAATTGAGAGTATTCTGTAAGTTTATATTAATAAAGTGCAGTTTAGCTATGCTGTGATATTAATAAAGTTCCCGTTTAAGTGCTGAAGAATTTTCTTGTATATATGTTAATAGAGCGGAATACAATGCGCAGTTATTTTTTCGGAAAATAATAGAAACGGTTATAAATAACCCTACTTATTATACAAAAAGTAATTTTTACCACAAAAAAATTTTTTTTATTCTTAGTTATTACAAAAGTGTTTTGCTGCACAGACTCCATGGATTCCGTTTTTGTATATAGCTCAAATTAAGTTGGAACGTTTAATTCCATTACCATTTTTCTTGCTCCACAGCTCACACTGTCGCAAATTTCGCCCAGGTAATTTTTCTAAAGAAAACTTCTTATTTATCGATAGTCTTCTTGTGGTATTCTTGGTTGCTAACCATTCCTTCTCTATATCATCAATAATGCTCGATGTAAATTTCAGTCTAGTTAATTTTTTACATTTATTACATTTTTTTAAAAAGATTTATTGAAATATTCAATTGGTTTCGCATCAGAAACGAGAGCTTGTTTTGGACCAGATACTTCAGGGAAACTATTTGAATCATTAGAAAATATTGAGTCTACAGGTAAAAATTCGTCAATATTATCGCTATCGGGGCCACTTGCAGTTAGTTCATCGTCATCACTGCTTTCACTAACACGTAATCTCTTACGAGGGATGATGATATCACTTCCACTATCACTTTCAATGGCATGACTACACACTGTATCATCAGTGCTCATTTCATAGTCACTTTCACATAAATCAGAATTTGATATGGTGCTTTTTGTAATTATCAGTATAATACTTGTCTGAAAAAAATGAAAATTATTTTTAAACTCGTAGGCACGGTTGAATTTTGCACGGGACTGTTTCTTTGTACAGCAGACCTCAACCGGACTTACGTGTACACGATATAGCAGTACAATGTATCAAAATAAAAACTGGAAATTATCTCTGTATAATGTTAACAGTGTTATAATACACTGTAAAGACAAAAGAAGTGTGAAATGCAACATATGAAAACGATCATTCCATTCAACGGTGACTCACTAGAGTGACCCGCTACAGTAGCGCATTGTGCCTAAGAGATTAATCCTTATTTTATTTAAATCACAATTGAATGATACAAATAAAAACCGCAATTGATATGAATACAAATGCTCTCAATTAATGGGAAAATTATATCAACAAACAATAGCGCCATAATGCTTTCGCGCATTTTTGGCACAAGACAAGAGAAGCGTGATAGCGCTTCACCGCATTTTTGGTACAACAAAGGAGAAGCGCTATAGCGCATCGCCGCACTCAAACGGCACAACTATAACACATGTGCTGTTTCTTCAGCACACAAATGAGATCACTTAGTTTATAACTATAACATGTTCTTACGATATTATACGAAAAATTTACTTTTCTCAATTAGTAGGACATGATAAAATTATGACAAAATTTGACTTTAGGAAGTTGGTCAATGCCAATTTTGCACCAACCTTTTTATTATATAGCGGCGTTCTACCTCTTCCACTGGTCAACAGAAGGACGGACGACTTTCCCGCTAGTACCTGATCTAAGGCAGCGATTTTAGCAGATCTTAACCCTTTAAACGCTGAGTTGCTCGACGTTAAGCGTGCGCCATGGACTGCCCACTCCGTACGAAAAATCCTACCATAGGCTGCGTACCTTTTACGAAAGAGCGCAAGTTGAGCAGACTGAATTTTCATTGCAAGGTATATTGATTGTAACTGAAATAAATTATGTGGTGACCTCAAAAGCCTTAATAACCATTTATTTCGGTTACGGTTTTGCAATCGCAAATAACGAATGACTTAATGCCAAATCTACTCCTTTTTGACGGAATATATTGTTTAAAAAATAATCTTCCTTTATTAAGTAAAAGACTTTCGTCTATGCATAAGTATTCATATGGATAAAATGATTTAGAAAATGAGTTTCTAAGTTTAGTAACCACCGGACTTATTTTTATCAACGGATCGTGCGAGTTCATATTATTGTTATCATTAAAATGCAACATTTTTAGCAATGATTCATATCTAACTCTGCTCGTTAATTTTAAAAGCATGTAAGTTTTTATAACTTTATCAGTAGACCAATATTCTCTTATAGATGTTTTTTTCATCCTGGACTTTGAATAGTAATAGCAATAAATAAATATATTTCCGAAGGTGAAGTATCTGTCCAGGTATTTACGCGTAAATGAACTGCATGTATATTAGTTTGCGCTAGATTTTTATGAAAATTATTTGTTTTTTCGCAGATACCAGTAATTAATTCTTCCGAGCAAAATGTCTTAAACGCACCCAAAGGAGTGGATATTTTCGATAAGTGTACCCTTATCGCCGAATTTGATTCATCAAAATTATATAATTTTGGTACAAAATTTTTCTTAGACCATGAAAAGTTTACTGCCGTATCATTAGATATTGAATAAACATTTTCCTGCAGACCTTCATCCTCTTCAAAAGATAAGCTAAATATTCGAAGACGTCTTCTCCTGTGCTCAAACAATGGAACTGACTCTTCGGTTTCCGAAGCTACAAAAGTAGGTTTGATTATATTTATTCTAACATCCAACCTATTGTGTTGATATTTACCGCTTGTGTCACTGCTTATTTTTAATATCTTAGTCTTCTTATAGAGTTCCTCGGAATCCGAAGACAAATTCCACATCCTTTTTCTTTTAAATGTTTTAATTTCAATTGTTTCAATTTCATGTTCATAGCCCATGTCACTACCACTTTTACGAAAGTATTCAAACTCATTCTTAGACATTTTAGGGGTAATTAAAATTGAAGTTTTAAAACGCAAAGAACAAATTTCCAGAAAGTAGCAGCACTTAACCTCAAAAGTCGTTGGTAGCGATACCGTTAACTAATGCACAATGAATGCACACATAAATTTAATGAACAATACTGATAAACGATTGTATAAAAGCACATTTAAACGTTTATTGTCTTTTTATATCTATATAAGCTTATAAGCACCAGTCACATATATCTGTTCATAGATTTCTTCTTCCCAGATTGAATGGTTCTGTGAGAACCCACATATGAGTTCATAGTCAAAATCGAATGGTTATGCGAAAACGCATATATGAGTTCATAGCCAAAATCGAATGGTTATGCGAAAACGCATATATGAGTTCATAGCCAAAATCGAATGGTTATGCGAAAACGCATATAT
>CM052098.1:21041176-21053059 GCA_028453745.1 Agapostemon virescens
ACTGAGTTTGAAGCTAGGATGACCTAAATTCGATGGTCTAAGGTTGACAAACATGATTAGTACGGTTAATTAAATTGAAATTTGTTGGTTTTACGTGTCTTAACCATGAAGACTAAGTTTGAAGCTGTGATAAACTAAACTCGATGGTGTAACGTTGAAAGACTTAACTAGTATGGTTATTCAATTGGAACTTGTTAGTTTTGCATGTCTGAACTTTGAAGCCCGACTTTGAAGCTACGATAAACTAAACTCGATGATATAAGGTTGGACGACTTCTTGTCAATGACTGATTAGAATCATAGTGACATTCTTATCACTGCTACAACGAAGACTGGTCCGGTATGCACTAAGACGTGCACTCGAACGACTAAATAATACTAACTCGACTAAGAATACTAACAAAAACGCAAAAGATTTCTGGGTTTTACGTGCTTCAAAAACGGATAACTAGAAGCTGATTGGTTAGTTGCGAGATGACAAGGGAAGTATGATAAACATGTAACGCATAGTAACGCAGGTACGGAAAAATTCTGAACGGGAAAGTGGAGCGATGCGAGCTAGTGGATCTACCATAAACCGAAATATCTATTGAAACATGGGATGCCCTATTGTACAAAAGGGCATTGATTACTTTATTGCCAGGGGAAGAGACCGCTTCTGTTCTGAGAACTTGTAAACCATACGACCGGAACCATTAGTTAAGCGTATACCGTTTGTTAAAGGAATAGACGTATTGTCTCGTAAAGCCAAAAGGGATTCTTTGAAAGTTAATGTATTTCCAGCTTGAAAGGAAAATAAAATGGTTTCGAAAAAGATTAAATGCATATTACCGTTGCGAAATACATTGGTTCTGCTGTCACAAACTAAAGCGTTGACACTATTATTACACTACTTTGATACGTCATTTTGACTCATCTTAATATTTTCCATTTACGATTGTTAAAATTGTAAAAATGTATCCACGAGGAATGGGTCACCGGATTCATTTCAATAGGTATAAACTGTTTCAAGAAAGGCTACACATTTGAATAGACACATTCCTGTTATTTTTACAACGCAATGTAAAATAGTCAGTTTTAATGTACCGTAAACCTAGTGTTAATTCCCTTGAAACAGCGACAATATGAACCGAATACAACGATCGAAACACCGATAGCAGAATAGTTCCAATTCGTAACATCGATTTCAAAGCAGTCCGTCCAAATATCCTGCGTTTTTCCTCGAACCGGTTGAAAAATTCGATCGATGGTTGAGCCATTATCGAAACTCGATTAGAACGTGGCCGGTGTAGAATCCGGGCGAGAGCGAAGGGCCGTAAAGTTCTTGGGAGCAGGGATGAGAGAAGGGCCGTAGCCCCGGTAGCAGTTTGCGCCTCCGAAAAAGCTCCGTCCTCTCTTGTGGAATTTAAGTTCCTAACTATTTGAACGTCTGCCAAAAATAAAGCTCTCTTCTAGCCGGTACCTCGCCCAGAAATTATTTCGCCGGAACAAGGGGGTGTGGCAGATGCGGGGGTTGGAGAGGCTGTTTGTGTGTACCAGGTCCGTTTTCCACCGGTGAAGAAACGTTTGCCGAACCGTTCGCGGAATCTATGCCCCGGCGACCACCACTTTTATCAGAGCAAGACATAAAACCCCAAGTTTGCTGGAACCAGTTCGGAAATGGGGATCAACTGACCGTCCACGGGAGACCCTTCTCGCGAGCGACTTTATGCCATGGTGCATGGTCGCGCGAATTTACCGCCACCGCTCGCAGTTTCGCCTTCCCCGACCATGATCGAGATGGTTGCTAGTTGGCTGCCGTTCCAACGAGCGTATGTTTCGGTTGAAATTGGTTGCGCTACTTACGCCCGGGGTATGCGTGGAACTCAACCTCTTAGCGCCTCCGGTAACATACAATTACTCCCACTCGTTCTACCATGCTGAGCGAGCGTTAACACCTTCTATTGCTACACTGATTGAGACGCGTTGCGCAGATTGCAAATTAAAGGGCACAGCCGGGAAAGATGGTGAAAAATGCCCTTAACCCTTTGAGCGCTGAGTTGCCCGACGCTAAGCGTGCGCCATGGACTGCCCACTCCGTACAAAAAAGCCTACCATGGGCTGCCTACCTTTTATGAAAGTGCGCAAGTTGAGCAGACTGAATTTTCATTGCAAGGTATATTGATTGTAACTGAAATAAATTATGTGGTGACCTCAAAAGCCTTAATAACCATTTGTTTCGGTTACGGTTTTGCAATCGCAAATAACGAATGACTTAATGCCAAATCTACTGCTTTTCGACGCAATATATTATTTAAAAAATAATCTTCCTTTATTAAGTAAAAGACTTTCGTTTACGCATAAATATTCATATGGATAGAATGATTTAGAAGATGAGTTTCTATGTTCAGTAACCATCGGTCTTATTTTTATCAACGGATCGTGCGAGCTCATATTATTGTTATCATTAAAATGCAACATTTTTAGCAATGATTCATATCTAACTCTGCTCATTAGTTTTCAAAACGTGGCAGTTTTTATAACTTTACCAGTAGACCAATATTCTCTTATAGTAATAGCAATAAATAAATATATTTCCGAAGACGAAGTATCTGTCCAGGTATTTACGCGTGAATGAACTGCATGTACATTAGTTTGCGCTAGATTTTTATGAAAATTATTTGTTTTTTCGCAGATACCAGTAATTCATTCTTCCGAGAAAAGTACCGTAAACGCACCCAAAGCAGTGGTTATTTTCGATAAGTATACCCTTATCCCCGAATTTGATTCATCAAAATTATATAATTTTGGTACAAAATTTTTCTTAGACTATGAAAAGTTTACTGCCATATCATTAGATATTGAATTAACATTTTCCTGCTGACCTTCATCCTCTTCAAACGATGAGCTAAATATTCGAAGACGTCTTCTCCTTTGCTTATGTAATAGAACTGACTCTTCGCTTTCGGAAGCTACGAAAGAAGGTTTGATTATGTTTGTTCTAACATCAAACCTACTGCGTTAATATGTATCGCTTGTGTCACTGCTTACTTTTAATATCTTGCTCTTCTTATAGAGCTCCCCGGAATCCGAAGACAAATTCCACATCCTTTTTCTTTCAAATGTTTTAATTTCAACTGTTTCAATTTCATGTTCATAGCCCATGTCACTACCACTTTTACGAAAGTATTCAAACTCATTCTTAGACATTTTAGGGGTAATTAAAAATGAAGTTTTAAAACGCAAAGAACAAATTTCCAGAAAGTAGCAGCACTTAACCTCAAAAGTCGTTGGTAGCGATACCGTTAACTAATGCACAATGAATGCACACATAAATTTAATGAACAATACTGATAAACGATTGTACAAAAGCACATTTAAACGTATATTGTCTTTTTATATCTATATAGGCTTACAAGCACCAGTCACATATATCTGTTCATAGATTTCTTCTTCTTAGATTGAATGGTTCTCTGAGAACCCACATATGCGTTCATAGCCAAAATCGAATGGTTATGCGAGAACGCATACATATATGGGTTCATAGCGCTTAAAGGGTTAAGCCGATTTAAATGGCTCTTGCGATATATGACACTGTTCCAGGTCTGTAAATATAAAACCGGAATTTATTCATACATAACGCTAGCTTTCAATGTAGTTACCGTTAAATTGCATCATTGACGCCATTGTCTTGTTACGGCATCTGATAAAGATTTTTAACTCACAATCATACAAATTTCATACAACAGCGTAGTTTTTAATAGCGTCGAACATGTCGGACTTTGTACCTGTAAACTACGATTTGCGGACGATTTTCTGTTAGCATTTGAAGAAAACTGCTGCAGAATCGCATCGAATGCTTGTCGAAACTTACGGTGAGCATGATCTTGGTAAACCACGGTTCTTTGAGTGGTTTGAAGGATTCAAAAGTGGTAATTTGCACGTGAAAAACGGAGAACGTGGAAGACCATCGAGAAATTTTGAAGACAGCGAATTGGATGAGGATGACACTCAAACGCAACAATAAGTCGCGGATCGATTAACACTGTGACTGCCATGTCACCCATATACTGGTGACCGAGTTACTCGTCCATGATTAAAAATAAATTTGTACATTAACATATTCGTTGCACTATATTTCGTTACGAGCTACGAACTTTGTGTCGTACAGTTTAAGTTTTCATCAATTACTTTGATTCTGTGGACATTTTTAAGTCTCCGTACGTTTGGAATCCATGAGAAAGATCCAGAAGACGACTGGAATATCAAAAAAGGCAACACAAAGTGATTTTGCTTCATGATAATTCACCATCGCACACAGAAAAACCAGTGAAGGAAATGATCGAGGCGTTTAGTTGGGAAATACTTTCGCATGCAGCTTACTCAACAGACTTGGCTCCGTCCGATTATTACTTATTTACATCGACGGGACAAGCATTTGCTAAGCAGGGCTTCCCATTTATTGAAAGTGTACGAAAATGGTTCGATGACTAGTTTGCCTCAAAAGAGGGACAGTTTTTATGGCGTGGCATGTACAAATTGCCAGAGAAATAGGAAAAATGTTTTCCAACCGATGGGCGATACTAAGAATAAAATATTTGGTATTATTTTCATATATACAATAAACGAATAAATTTTTAAATGCTTCTCGGAATTTATTACGTATTTATTACTCTTTACAAGCTACATAAATTCCCATATTCCTGCTTGATCGCCTTTCAAGAATATTTATACCTGCTAAATGGCTGCTAATTTGCTTATACCTGCTAATTTATATACCTGCTAAATGGCTCCTGTGACATGCGATAGTATAGGGATCTATTTTAGGAGAAAGGCAAAAGGACGAACTATCAGGAATCGTCAAAGTCCAAAGCCAACCAACAATTTATGGGTTTACGACTAACAAATGTAAAAGGAGTCGCGGAGGATGAATTTCCGCACTCGAAAGAAATGCAAGGAGTCAGAGTTGGGAAAAAACTGAAGATCACTCGAAGCGTCGCAGTCAGTTGTATTTGAACAGGTATAATAGAACCACGAAAACAACATTCTCTCTTGTACTTCGTAGCACTCGGTTAACCGTTCATTCTTGGGAATTATATTCTTCCCATACATACCAATTTGTTAATATTAAGTTCTCTAGAATTATACTTTCAACACTGACAATAATCATTGCAAACATGATACTTTATATTGTTCGTCTTATACGAAGAAAATTATCGTATAACACAGTCTCGAATAACGCGAATCCATATTAACTCATAATATATATTAAAAAGAGTTAGACTTTGATTTTTGCGAAAAATTTTTATTTTCGATCCTCTAGTTAAAGTTTTCTATGTATTTTCGATTTACATTAAACCTAAGATCGCTCGTTTAAATCTATCATTTCCAGAGTAAGCACGTAATGTGTTAGATTTTGTGACATTTAGCAGAAACAATTACAAAAAGAATTATAAAAATAAAGCAATGTTGGTTGGATAAAAGTATAAGCCACTTGGTATTACTTTCGGATCAGTACAAATGTTGTTAATTTCTTTTAAATTCTAACGATATAAAAATTCTCTCTTTTAAATGTATAATATTAGATTCAATATAAACGTACCGACAACATACATTTCCTCTCGTTTGTAGGAACTTCTTAACAATAAAATAATTGTAGTCACCGTAACTGATAATGACACGAAGATTAATGGTTAAAATAGCTAAACAAGTAGTAGAAGCATAAATTATTGTAAAGTTGCTCTGAAAAATGAATGAACTTGCAGAAAGAGGCTAATGTCATATACAATATTTCATAATGAAAAGGTTTAAAATTGAAAATGTAACAAGAAACAGACACCATGTGTTTATAACGTTGAAAGGATTTTGAAGGAAATAAAGATAAATCTTAAATCCAGTGTACAAAATTAAAGAGTAGGAAATGCGTCAGTCAAAGCCATAATAAGGGGAAAGGAAAACTAGGAGGTAATATGTTGGCTAAAGAAAATGGAAATAAAAAGAAAACATGAAAGAAATGGCATTCAAGAGTGCAAGCGGATTAATGAGCGAGAAATTAAAAGAAAACTTTCAAAATAAACCACACGTACTTTCATAACTGTAAGGTATGAATCATAAAATTTTATTTGAAAATTACTTTTAAGTTAAATAAATTTGAGTAACAGTCAGCGAAATAATCTACTATATTTTTAAGAAGTAAGTAATCATTTAACGCTAAACCTACTGAGCATTAAAATTGACTAGTATTTATAGTCTTAGAAAAATTAAAAGATTTTATTTATTTAGATTTTGTGCAATTTTTACTAGAATATACAATTCAATAAAGAAATCGATTCGATCGATTTCTACAAAGACAATTTTATAATTTCAATAATTGCAAAATAAATAATCTGAAAAAGGGTAATTTCACTCGCTATGGTAGGTTTAGCGTTAGATTAATTTTTTGTGCACACGTTCTTAAAGGTTTTCGATTATTTTAAATTTCCCAGTTCCATTTGTGTTATGAGTGCATAAAATACGCAGTGAAGCAATCTTTTCTACCTAGCTATAAGCAAATGCTCATGCATATGTATTCGTCTAATGACAGAGTATAAATTTCCCTAGAATATTGAACAAAATGGTTCGTAGGAATCGTTAAACATTAACGCAAATTTTCCGAGATTTAACTCGTCCGAAATAAAATTAGTTAAAAGTGAGTTAAAAGTAATATTATCAACAATATAACTATATCATGTTTTCAAATAATTTCTTTCAAGGTAACCGTGTTTAATGTTCCAACTTCGGTAATTAAAGCTCCTTTGGTCACGTGCAAGCAGCAAAAAATCCTCAAAAAGTTAAAGCACAAGACTCTTAGCATCATGAATATTCCATCTCGAACTTTGGGATATTAAATTAATTTTTGGTAATCACTGAAAACTTTCAGTCAAGTCTCTATGTTATGCAGTTTTTGTAACGATGCCATTTTTATGGAACTTTCTTCGTGACTATGCATACATTATAATCAGGATTCTTTTCAAATATCGTACATACCAGTTTCTGTATTCTTTGTTTATTCGTAAGGAAGTCAGACAACTTCACAACTTATTCGGACGCAATTAATCGTCGACGATTATGCGCTGCGCCGTAACTCGGGATCAATTAATTAGAATTGCATAGGAAATGCTGCACAGTAATTCCGTAAGCCAGAACAAAGGAAGGGGTGAATTCGGCCAACTAGTTTCCAAGTCAAACGACAGTGGTAGTTTTCGACAAATTTGAATCCGTTACAGTTTCTTCCTGACCATTGTGCAAATATCTAATCCGGAATTTGGTAACGTAAAATAGGATAGAAAAGAGAATGGTGATCAAAAGAAAGTATTAACACCTTGCCATATTGCCAAAGGGTTGCAATATTGCAATATTGCTATATTGCTATTACGGGGAGTCTAACAAATATAAATATAATGCCTTTCTTTTTAGACTAGCAGTATAAAAGATATAAATTGTCTTTCCTCTTATGTAACATTTTTAGCGATGAAGATGTTATAAAAAGTTTCGTTACAAAGAAAATAGTATCGCAAGAGGTTAATAGCACTGCATACGATAATTACCATAGTTTCTGTAAACGGAAATTTTATTTTAAAGCAGCAATCAATTATTACGAATAGTTACGATATAAAATAATGGAAACGAGAAAATTACAAAGGGAAAGAAGAAATTAATAGTTTATTTAAAATAATGAAACAAATTAAGAAACTCGGTGAAGAAAACTAAGTTTAATTCGACATTTTTGTGGTTATATTTATAGTGTTCAAACAATACGTTAATATTATCACTTTGTGGGACCTTCGTTGCTATCTATTACAGTTTATGTATTCAATTAACCCTTTTCCATGCCATTATCTTCATGATTATGATAATTAAAACTTCTTTGTAGTTATTTTAGAAAAAAATAGAATAGAATAAAATAAAATAAAAACATAGAATAAAATAGATGAATAAACAAAAGTGATTTAATGTACAGTGTGGCGAAAATGTATCCGGGGTTAGATGAATGTTATGAAAATTTAGAAAAGCATCTAGTGCAAAAGTTATTAATGCTCATGCACAGAAACATCATTATATTTGACCAGTAAACTAAATATAATCTTTCAAATGAAAAATTTGCTTGAGAGACTCAATTAGAATTACAATTTTGTATTCCCTCGTGTGCAAGCTCTAATTATAAGTAGAATTAAATATTAAATAAAAGTATGTTATTTTTATTTTTACAGAAAGTAAGGGCAACGGAGACAACTAGAACAAAGAGCAGGAACGATCGACGCGTTGCTTCGTTGTCAAAGTGGAAAATGGAAAAGAGCAAAAAGCTTTCACGACTAACGAGCGTACTCGTGGCCTCTCAAAGCAAATCATTAACTACGGTGTCCAAAATTTGTCGAGAGGCAACCGGATTTCAGACAAACATGGCCAAACTAAGATTGAAATTTCTTTAGAAAATAACATTAACGTCGTAAACTTCAAAACTCAATTACCTAACGTAAATGTTATCAGTTTTGGATTACTTGAGAAGTTTTAGATTTTTAGATTTATTTAATGTATCATTTGTGTAAGGTTACTTATGAATTTCCTTATAAATTCAAGACAGGTTTTTGGAATAATAATCGACAACATATGATGTCAACCCCTTGCCATATTGTGACGAGTCTGAATCGTGGTGAAGATTTTAAACGAAGCCTAACAAACATAAATATTATACTTTCGTTTCAAAACGAAATCAAATTTTATTCTTTTGTAAATAATATTTAAGTACTGAACTAAATGTAACAGTATAATGAATATAAATTGTCTGTTCTCTTCTGTAACATTTTCAGTAATGAAAACGTAATAGCTTTGGATCCAAGGAAAATGCTATGGCAAGGAGATAATATTACATGGACATAGCAGTAGTATAAATCAATGTGTACAGAAACATAAACTACTGATTACGAATTCAAAATGTTGTTGTACATGAATGAATTAAACAACTGTATTATGTTACTTTAATATTCTAAAATAATAATCAATTTGTGTTATCTAATATTTTTAAACTATGCATGTAGCATGAATGTATCTGTGGACTAATAAAATTTAATTTAAGAATTATAAAATACTGAAATTGTATTTATTAATCATGGCGTTTAGGACTATTCGCTGGATTATTTATCAATGTTTCTAAATATATTCTTCACGGTATCTCTTGCAGGTACATTAACCTGCCTGTTGATCCTCATTTAACAATTAAATCTATTCGGTCCTCCAAATCTGTGTAATTAAATGACAGTTTTGATACTCATTAAATGAGGCTAACATTTTTATTCAAGTAGATAGAAAGGAAGTTCATTTATACATTTCCTGGTAAAACTTAAATTCTTAAAACCTGATCCAATCCATAAATTGGATGAGAACGATTTACAGAACGATATATTAATATTTTTTATTAACTTTTGTGCTGCCATATTGTTTATTAACTTTTGTGCTTCGAGGTGAACATTAATATATTCTTTAAAGAGAACACGAATAACATAAAATAAAAAAATTCAATGAATGTATAATGCAGCATGATTGTGTCATTTTTAGACAGAATGTTTGTTGAAAATATAAGGCATTTAACATCCTAAAAATGTCTCACGACCATGATTATACTTTTCTAACATGTATCTCGTTTTGGTTTCTATATGTGGTTATCTTTGGTTGATTTTATCTTCGTACGTTTAGCGTGTTTACAAAGTTATTAAAAAACTTCCTTTTATTGCAATTTCTCCATCTTAATAAAATACTAATAATATTGACTATTATTTAATTGAGAGAAGTTACAAGAGTTCTATACGATTTTTTAAATTTAATTCAGATACAACAATGTTGTGGAAAAAAACAGTTGAACCAAAAACACAACGGACTCTAGATAATATTTATCACCAAATGTTAAAATGATTACAATGATATCATTGCAGTCAATAAAAATAATTGCAATGAAAATAATAATATAATAGTGTTGGTAAATTATTTTTATAAATGCATAAAATTCACAATCTTATAATAAGGAATCAAATAACTTATTATTCTAATATTTGTAGTCTTTTGCCGAGGAAATAATTAATAAGATTAAAGCAAAGGGTAATAGAGTAGTAGAAAAATTATTATTATTATTATTATATTATTATATAATATTATATATAATATAATATTATATAATAATAATAATAAACACTATATAATGTAAGAATATTGCACTTTCAAAAAACGTTTTGTTCGTCAATGTTGTGAAAGTTAAAAATGATTACATTATAAAGATAATCTAAAATAATTTGTAATAAGATTGAAATTTACGAAAGGCTCATTGGAACACATGATGTTATCATTTTCAAATGCATTTCTTGCCTGAGATCCGCGTTACAAGAAACGACATAAATATAGATTACTTTTCATCTTGCGTAAGGAACACAAATCCACTGAAATGTTGTCGTCTTCAACGTTGCTTTACGTAATCATCGTAGCGCTATATCTGTTGATTTAAAAACACTGGTGTGAGGCAGCAATATTGGGAAAATATTACTTCGAACAAAGCGGAGAATAAATTCTGTGAAACTTTATAGTATGCCTCGAGAAACGCCTCAACAATTTTTGCATTTTATGGAAATGGAAAATACTAAAAGCGTTACAGTTTTGTTGTTAAGTCGCGAGCAGTGATTTAAAACAGATGTAGAGATGCTTACGACACGGGCCATCGAACCGCCCTATTTTTAAAGAATTTTTACAAGTGGCGATTTCGACTCTTTATTTAATTTATTCTAAAGTTGAAACACTTCGAGTTAAGATATTGGGTTACAGTTTCTGCATGAGAATGTATTTTTGAAAATTTCCGACTTCTTGCTCAATGGAGATAGACTTGTCGTAAATATTCAGGTATTATAAGAGCTGCTACGCTAAGCGTGCGACCACTCTTAGGCCCGTTTACCGTCGGCCATCGCTTGGGACAGTTTGGTCTCACTTAAGGAAATGGAGGCATGTTTTATGCGGAAAGCAACTGCCCCCGAATTTCGGGGGAACCCCGAGGTTCGTTATTGAGCAGTGATATCAACGCTCACGAAATGGTTCGTTCATGTATACATACATACATATATATACATATATTTTGCAGACTCCGCAAAGGAATCGTTTCTTACATTTATATTTCGCCTGTTTCATTTGTATCTCGTCCTTTTCATTTTATATTTCGTCTTTTCAATTCGTACTTTGCCTTTTTATTTTGTATTTTATTAATGCCCACGATATGGTCATGCTGTACATTCTGCGGACTACGCAACGGAGTCGTCTTTTTCCTTTTGTATTGAGTCATCGCCATCTATATTTAGTCTTTGCCATCTGTCTCTAATGTTTGCCATTTGTATCTAGTCTTTACCACCTGTATCTAGCCTTTGCCATCCGTATCTAGTCTTTGCCATTTCTATTTAGTCAGCGTCTTTTTACTTTAGTCCTTGCCATTTGTATTTAGTCTTCGCCTTTTTGCTTCAGTTTTTGCCATTGCTATACAGTCATCGTCTGTTTGCTTTCGTCTTTACCATGGCTATTCAGTCATCGTCTTTTTACTTTAGTCTTTGCCATTTCTATTTAGTCAGCGTGTTTTTACTTTAGTCCTTGCCATTTGTATTTAGTCTTCGCCTTTTTGCTTCAGTTTTTGCCATTGCTATACAGTCATCGTCTGTTTGCTTTCGTCTTTACCATGGCTATTCAGTCATCGTCTTTTTACTTTAGTCTTTGCCATTTCTATTTAGTCAGCGTTTTTTTACTTTAGTCCTTGCCATTTATATTTAGTCTTCGCCTTTTTGCTTCAGTTTTTGCCATTGCTATACAGTCATCGTCTGTTTGCTTTCGTCTTTACCATGGCTATTCA
>CM052098.1:21070314-21094062 GCA_028453745.1 Agapostemon virescens
ATTAGGATTAATCAAAATTGTAATATACATATATTTTGATTTACCATACCTATAAGATAAAATCCAACAATATTAAATATATACCTTTCTTACGGTTTTAATCAATGCTATTTAAATAGCAGAGCTGGTTACAGTTACTTTTGTACCAAAGCGGAAAATAATAATAATAACAACATTAAATGTATGTTATAGTTTGTATTTTTTCAATTTCGTTTAATTGATAATGTATCATATGAGGTATGTCGCAATCACAAATTGTAAATATTGTAGAGTTTATAGCAAACGTTTTTGTACACAAGGTTATTATAACCACAACAGTGAGGTTTTCTTAGCGATATTGAAATTAATATATCTGTTAAACTCATTTACAATATGCAGGGGTTAATACCTTTTCTGTAGAAAGTAAAAAAACTCCATCAATTGATGCATACACAGATATTCAACTCGTATTTAACTCCACTTGTGTTAAAAGCATGCAAGCTACATTGTGTTCCTTTTGGTAGCACAAGCATCTGTAGAAATAATGTTTTTGTGCAACCCATAATTTAGAAGTTATTATATATATTATGTAACAAGTTAGGCGCCTCACCCTGTATATTATAGTATAATATCAACTAATCTTATCTTATCTGGGTATGTATACACCCAATTCTCTTTGTAACTATGATACAACAAATATATAAACATTACTAAAATAGGAATTTTCTTTTTGAATTTATTAACCATTTGCACTCGAAGCAATTCCACTCCAAAATCGAAACAATATTTTTATCTATAAAAGCTCCACTGTAGATAGTTCATTTCCTTCCGTTCATACGAAATTAATTACTATAAATCTTATTTAGAATTTTAACATTTTTATCAATTTCTCAACTGCAAACCTATCGATGTAAAAGTTGTTTAAATAATGGTATGGCACGTTTTAGTGTCGCCTTAGAGGCGCCATTCGAGTGCAAAGGGTTAAATGTATGTACTTCAATCCAATAAAAAAGAAATTTGGCGACAAGTGCATTATTTCGTACTGTTTCTCACAATGCAATTTGATTAATTCGTGGACCCTGGACTGCAGGGATTATGTCCTATGAAATGACGATTTATTATATACGAAACAACCTGTATTTGCCAACGAAGATACAGAGTCCAGACTGCGTTTCCCAGTCTATGCAAAGACAGGAATTCTGTTCGCCCATGCACTCACTGGCTGATGATGCAAACAGGTTAATGAATGTAAAATATTTGCCTAGAATTGATCAGAAAATGAATCGATCAGCGAGGTTCGTTCACTTAACCTGTAACCCATTTTCTTTGCAGGTGTCCTGGGTTCGTAGACGAGGAGAAGAACTCCATTTGCTCACGATCGGTCGGGACACGTACGCGAACGACGCGAGGTTTTCTCTGGAACTCGAACAACCGAACGATTGGAGGCTGCTTTTGCTCTCGGCCACTGAACGCGACGGTGGCCTCTACGAGTGTCAAGTCAGCGCTCATCCTCCATTAATCAGAACTGTCCATCTGACGGTGTCCGGTGAGTAAATGTGTCTTTGTGTACGTACGCCTACCTATCCGCCCGTATCTAGTTGTCAGAGGGCCGAACTTGCAATTTGCGGGCTCCAATTTCTAGTATGTATGCTCTTTGATCTGACTACTTCGGTGTTAGCGATAATAAATCAGATCCGCGTGGATACCCGCTCAAAATGGAACACGGCCGCGATAGATATCTGCTAATCAGCCTTAATGAGAATTTCACGAAGACCCTGTTAATTACCGCCAATGGAAAAGTTTTGTTCGCGCAGATATTTTTTTTCTTCCTCGTGTAAGTATCACGAGTACCCATAAGTAATCGATTATTTTGAAACCTAAAAACAAACTGTTCAACGCGCGCGAATGGTTTATTGACAGTGACTCTATCGAGTTGAATTTATTTGTGCCCTTTGAGAATTAACTTGTTAATCGTGGTCCTAATGGTTTAACAAAACGCACAACTTGTTTGGAAATAAAGGTAGACTTTAATAAACTCGGGTACGAGTTTTAACACTTAAAATTACTGTTACAAATGAGTGGCTGCTTCTCGATGAGGTGTCCACCAGATAGATTCAAGATGATTTTGTTGTATAATTGTCGAACTGGTTGATATTGCTGTGCAATAACATTTTCCATGTGATTTAACTTTCATCCGCTCTTCAGGGTGAAAGTTCACCTTTCTTTTAGGTACTGGAAAATATTTGACTTTTTCGAATCTGTTGCAAAATGTATATCCGTGAAATCTGATGCTATCAATGAAACTTAATCTGTTACTATTTTTCAGAATCTTCTGTATAATTGTTTTGAAAGACCGTATTCAGTTTAAAAATATGAAAATATCATATTTTTATTAAAAGAACAAAAATCACTTCAGATCAGTATAGGAAATTATAGTTTCCAAAACTATTTAATTAATATTAAATTGTGATCCAGATCACAAAAAAACATGTCTAATTATTCAATTTTTGACGATTAAATAAAGCGAATAGCTTATATACTAGAATCAATGGAAAGGCTTATAGTTCTACAAAAAGTGCTTTAAAAAATACAATAGAAAAGTTAAGGAATGCAGTAGTAAATAATTCCAAGTATTGTCAATTACAAACGATGAGCTGCGTGAGTATCCGTATGTTTTTTGAAAATGAATATACAACGTGTCCAATAACATTTAAAGAAATTGGAAATGGGAAAATCTTAAGCTGGATCTAAGCAATATTCTCTCACAACTATTCGCTATTTGATGCTTCATATTCAGGACAGTAAAAAAAGATACGAACCAATCAGTGCGCTGATACAGCAAACGTATTTCGACTCATGCATAACGGAATCTGTTTTCTGCAGCTGCGCTCTGATTGATCCAAGTTTTTCGTTAATAACTCTGTGGCGGCTCTATATCGTACACTCGCCAACAGACCGAAAATTGGACGACTTTCCTGCTAGTACCTGTTCCGCCTTCTATTCATGTATATACGGTCCTTAACCGCCTTCCGATATCCCAGCGTCTAAGGCAGGAGGCTGCTAGGTATCCTTATCGACGAGTCCTCTGGCAGGCCCAGGACAAAACGCTCCTTTCCTTTTCTCCTCCACACCATCACCTTTTCAGTCACCGCAAACTGCGGTATTTAGCTTGAAAAGCCGGAAAAATCTATTTTAGCACCATTTATATACTCAATATCATAATATAGTAAGTCGATGAATTTGTTTTAACGTCAGCCACAATATTGTGGAAACAAAAATATATTTTAACCCTTAGCTCTCCAACGGCTCCTGTAAGGCGATATTAAAGCTTGGCAGAATATATTATTCAAAACCATTTTTACATTACAATGTTTGCATTTAAGACGCTAGTAATAATTGTTGCAAGTAAGTGTTGCACGTGCGATTAATAGCAACGAATTTGATGTGCACAAAAGGAAATGAACCACGTAGAATGGAATTATTCTAGGACAAAAAAATGTCCCGAGTTAGCAATTAAAATTTCTTGGAGTGCAAAGGGTTAACATTTCAAAAAACAAAATTGACTCGATATTGAAGTTTGCAGATAATCGAATACGGTTTAATTTTTGTTCGAACCTTTTCTTCTTCAGATTATCGGAAACACCTGAAAAATTATGGCGATTGTAGAGTACGTGCTCCGAGAAGCTGGAAAAAGTATTTTTTTACTCAAACTATGTGAAAATGATGTAAATTATTACCTTAATTCAAAATATGTAGATCACGAAATATTTTAATAAGTAATAAAATATATGTTTTTAAATATTTTTAAATAATTACTATTAATTTTCATGAGAATATACTAAACTAATCAATTAATACTAAATTAACTATACAACTTCAATCCAGGCGAATCCGGAACCAATTCTTTTTGCACTGTGATCAGAAACCTTTATTCAAATGTAATGACACCAGAAAGAGCATCGGGACTCACTCGGAAGTACAACAAAATTGTTAGCGAAGCTTAATAATAAAAACGAAAGTTACTAAATTGTTGATTATATTCAAACATTAGTAATTATATTAATATAGAAGATAAAGAAGCGAAACCTGTTCGAAACTGCTGTATATATCTTCATGAAAAGCTTTTACAATGCAAAAATTTCCACAATTTTCTTTAAACGCTTGAAAATCGGTAATAAATAAACGCTGTTTTAGACTGGTTAAGAACGTAAAGTGTTATGTAAAATCTCGTAACTTTTGATGAAATATACTACTTTATGAATTTTCAAATTAAAAAAGCAATACTGATACGTTATTCCTTTAACATTTAACTACCTTGGGCAGCAAAAATTTCCCAGTATTTGAATACTTTTGGAAATCGACTTTTCGGTGCAAATATCCCAGTGTACGCCGCTAAAACTATTGGGTTATTCAGAAAGTTCGTGCCGATTTTCGGTAGGTGGCATAAAGACAGGTCTGAATATATTAGAATTACGGAAAACAAAATAATCTAGAATAACCCACATTTAATAAATACAGTCGGTGTGGAAAGTATTCGTACAGCGATCAATTTCAAATAAAACTGTGTGCGTAAACTTCAGTTATAAATTTTAAGCGAAAAAAATGATTAATAAATATTCTTGGGTATTTGTAGAAAAGATTTCGTGAAAACTAAATTTTATTTTCTTCAAGATTAACAGAAATATACATTCAGCATAGATAAACGGTAGAAATAGACGTACAGAAAATATTCGTACGTCTCTCATTTCTTGCGCTTACTTGAGATATAAACATAATATGACCTTCTGAATTTGACGAATAACAACAAAGATGATTAGTTTGTCCAGAGTGCTAATAGAAGCAAGTTGGAAATTTCTAATATACTACACATGGGTCGTAAAAGGTGTGAAACGACGGAAGAAGAGCGAAAAATTATTATTCGATTACACAATCAATATAAATCACTTAGTGAAATTTCTTCCATAGTGAATAGAGCAAGGTCTACTATTAAAAGTATAATTGACAGATTCAGAGAACGAAAAACTGTTTCAAATGAGAGAAAAAGTGGCCGTCCGCGTAAGATAAACGAGTATGATCGATGACTAATTATTCGTAAAGTGAAATACAGTCTACGTATAACTGCCAAACAAATTGCAACAGCATTTAAAAACAGCAACGGCATAAGTGTATCAGCTAGTACTGTGCCTGACTATTTAAGAAGTAGCGAATATCATGGTCGAGTAGCACGAAAAAAGCATTTTGTAAACGAAACTAACCGTAAGAAAAGATTAGAACTCGCCCAAGTAACATATTAATACACCAATCGAACATTGGAATAAAGTCATTTTTACTGACGAAAGCAAATTCGACATATTTGGTTCTAAAAATAAATTTACAGTGTCGACGAAGAAAAATACACAATTCAGAATAGAAAATTTGCAACCGAAGGTAAAACACGGCGGTGGATCTATATTAGTTTGGGATTGTATGAGTGAAAATAGAGTAGGGACTCTACATTTTATTGACGGTATTATGAACCATATAGTTTATATTGATATTTTGAAAAAACATCTCCATGCTAGTGCAAATAAAATGGGTCTTAAAGACAATATTATATTGACCCACGACAATGATCCAAAGCACTCTGCATATAATACAAGGCAATGTGTATTATACAACACATCAAAATAATTGCAAACGCCGCCTCAATCACCAGATATCAATCCCATTGAACATCTATGCGATTATCTTGAACAAAAAATACGTAATCATAATATTTCCCCGAAAGAAAGTTTAAAAATCGCTTTATTAGAGCAGTGGAACAAAGTAACACCGGCTGTATCATCTAACTTAGTAAATTCCATGTTAAGATGACTCGAAGCTATTATAAAATCCAAAGGCAATCTTACAAATTATTAAAATATAAAAAATATATTGTAATTTTATAGTTTATTTTTCATTATTCAGAAGTGTACGAATACTTTCTGTGCGTCTAGTTCTTACGTTTATCTATGCTGGATGTATATTTTTGTTCATCTTAAAGAAAATAAAATTTAGTTTTCACGAAATCTTTTCTAAAAATACCCAAGAATACTTATTAATAATTTTTTTCGCTTAAAATTTATAACTGAAGTTTACGCACACTGTTTTATTTAAAATTGGTCGCTGTACGAATACTTTCCACACCGACTGTATGTACCAAAACTTAAATGCGTTGTGTTTTATTCTTTCGTCAAAATCGACACGAACTTTCCAGACAACGCAATAGAATCAAATCGCGAATTAGCAAATCGTAGTGATGCTTCAAACCGCCGGAGGAATCTCCCATTTAAAATTTCTTTGAACATTACGGGGCACCCTATAGAACTGTACGAAATGAAGTATTAAAATTTTCTACATAGACTACTCACATAAAGACCAATAAAAAACCAGTTGCAAATGTTTGTCAAGTATTTTGTGCTATTTTAAAAAAATTTATTCTATCGTATGTATCTGTTTACCATCAAGTGTTTTCTACACCTGAAAATAATTCTGTAAGTAATTCTTTAACTTATTTAACCCGAACAATTAGATTGCGAATTAATGGTTTTCATTTGCTTGATAACATTGTCCCTTCCTATTCGTAATTTACGGTAGATGGAAATTCGCGACAATAAACGTTTGTTAGCGAGAAAGGACACATTTAATATGTTATCAAGTATCCATCGAAATAATATTCATGAACGGTACTCGACATTACCCAGGCGACCTTTAACAAAAGGTTCTCGCGCAAGGGTGGACCTGAGGACATTCTATATTAAAACATCCCCACGGGCCACAAACTTAATTATTACAAGGTTCGATGTAACCCCCTGTAATTTCACCCTGCGTCACATGAATTATCTCTGAAACACTGTTAAATTCGGGTCAGTAAAACGACCGCAAAATCCTCGTCGATTTCAACACACCTGTGTCTCGTTTAACGTAATTGCTTGTAGTTCCAACGGAAACCGTAAAATTCGCGGGGGAGGAACGTTGTCGGGAAGGATCGTGAAGGGCCTCACGGGCGAACCCGTGAACGGTTGCATATTACACCCTCGTCGGGTTAATCTCGTCGAAGAGGCGGCGACAAAAACCAGCCTCATTATTCTCTTAATCTAGTCCCGCAAAGTGTCCCGGGAAAGTTGGCCCGTAGATACATAATCCGCCGCGTTCCGTTGGATCATAAATCACGAACGCTCGCATCGTTAGGGTCGTCCTTGCGCCGCATAATGGCGATCTTGGTGCTGTAACGATGTCCTTGTGGCACTCTCGGCCCACCGTATCTGCACCCCTTAATTGGAAGCCCCTCTCCCTTCCCCAAAATCCGTTTCTATTCGATCCTTCTCTCTCTTTCGCCAATCGTCGACCATTCTGTCGATGAAGTTGTTTCCTTCGATCTTGTTCAGAATAAATAATTATTGTAAACATTATTGCGATTCAATGGAATAATTAAAGTTAAACCGAATTACTGAATTTATTTAAACATTTTCAAAATTAATACATGCAATCTCTTCGGCATCTTCCTTTCATCAAATGTTTTACATATTTTTCGCGACACATCTTCGTACTCCGCTCGCTTAGCGATTCGATCGCATAACATCGTTCGTTCGTACGTTCACACAATGTAAATGTATCTATACGTTTATTTTCTAACAGATATAACGTCTCGGCAGATGTATTCCCATATATTTCAATTCAAGTAACTTTTTACAAATTGAATCAAACGATACGACTTTTCTTGAGCAATTGGAAGCATTGATTTGCTAAAATATTGCAGTGTTTAATAATTGCAGTTCATAGGAATTATATGAACAAAATAGAAATGTTGTTTTTGTAAACTTTTTCTCATTTGAGCGCGTGATGAAAATTTACATTTTACATTCATTGGAGAACACATAAATATGCGATAAACTTTGATCACTGCAAACATAAAATAAGTTATAACGCAGTGGCTTAATATTCAGGCAGTTTTAAAAAGACAATAATTCTTTCAGAATTCTGTCAAATGTCTTGAACTTTATTACGAATCTGAAAGGATTAGTTTACTAACGAGAAAAAGCAATTTTCAAGAAATTACAATTAGTCGTACACGAAAATGTCAAAAATACGTTTCGTAAATGTGTATCAATTAGAAATTTCTTATTTAAATTGCAGAATCAGGAATCGGACATTTGATTCCTTTTGTTGATAATTTTAACAAGTTGAAAATAATATTTTAACCCTTTGAACACTAATGGCGATTCTAAGACGCCAGTAAAAATTGCCACACCACTGTTTAAACCAATTTTTACATCGTTATGCTTGTATCTAAGAAATTCAGAAAAATGTAACTATTGCAAGGACGAGTAATAGCAAAAATCCCATATGCATAAGATGAAATAAATCATGTAGAATGATAATATTCTAGGTCAGAAGAAATGCCTAGGTTTTCGAGACAAAACCGCTTCGAATGCAAAGGGATAAATGGTACCTATTCATTCTTGCCATAAAAGTATCAAATCCGTAATCTTGTTATAAATTTTGCGGAACGAATATGTAAAAATAATTGTGCCGAAGCTATGAGAGCCGGACAACGAGACGAGCACGGTTTAGAATATCCGGTTTCCGATAATGATAATTCACAAAGCGAAGAATTGTTGCAGAACCCTTTTTCCGCGCAACAAAAGTTGAAACTTCCTCGTACATGCAACTCGATTCAGCTTTTCTTTGTAGCGTATGGAGAAGCTGCTTACTGTCGGGTTTCCGAGAACGGTAACGCGGTTAATGTTTCCTTTACAATGAACACAGGTTATTGCAACGAGGGAGATGGTTTGAATTGTGTTAATAATACGTGGATTTACATTATTTTGCCGCGTGCTTCTAATATCCAGGCCAACGTTATTGTAGCAAACTCGGTTCGTAACGACCGAAAATGTGCACCTCGTGAAGTTTAATTCAATCTGCTCGAGTAACATGGCAACTCCATAGTCGTTAAGGAAAAATTGATGCTCAAGAGATGATTCGTTACATAAGCACGGTTAAATATGTATGAATTCCCAGCGAGTCTGAAACAGTAGAATATTGCGCGAGACTGTGCCCGTTCAAGCAGACGAGAGATCTATTCTTAACATTCAAATGAAGAATCCTTTTATTTCTTCGTGCTCCGTAAAATGGATAGATTTAAAACGAGTTATCTGGATAATCCGTTTGGTTATGAAGGCTAGACGATGCATATTCATACGCATATTTTACAAGAAAACTGTAATAAACTTGAGCCTGCATTTCGTTTCATTACTCGATCAACCATTTATTTTACACACCTTGTATATTAATCTTTAAGCGGTCCGGTGGGGTGTTATATACACCCCACCTACATCTTTATAGGAATAGTTGCTCTTTTGTTATGTACCAAATATTTATAAGTATAATTAACAAAACTGTGTAACTGTGTAACTTTCAGGTCACATTTTAATTTATTCACATTTTACCAAATAATTATAGCTTTTTTCATGAGATGGCGCATAAATCTTAATTCTCTGACGTTGCCAAGACAATCAGTATTAATATTTATGACCGTTGCTAGGCTCATCAACCTGAAATAACAAAATAAATGCTGTGCAAACTGTCTGCAGTAAAAATAAGCGAAACTCTTTGATCCAATTGATATTATTTGTGCTTTTGTCAGTGATTACCAAACTAAAAATAGTGCACATAATAGCTCTGGGTTCGTATATGAATAACAACCTATTTGTTTGCATTTCAATTTTCAATTTGTTACTGTTTTTTTTATAATGCAGTTCTGTATCTTTGAGGTTACAGTGGGCTATTATGGCAGATTTCGATACATTTAGGATAAAGCTTGTGCTTCCTGTTTTCAAATTTATATATCATATACCCAAAATATGAATACAAAATCAGATACAAATAACAGAGGAATTAGAATTAGACGCATTAGACGAATTAGCGGTAATAGATCCGATGATTCCTTATTAGTTTCCGAGTCCGATGAAGATGCAATAGTATTTTCCCGACGACGGATAAATGTCATTGACAGTGACGAAGAATTTAGTACTCGATCCTCGTCAGATGAGGAAGATGCAGGACCACAAAGAATTGTATGGCAACCACTATCCCAGACGAATAATAATAGTTGTTATCGCCCTTGGAAAGGAGATTGCCCTAATGTCCCCGAAGCACCCCATTTTCCTGTAACCTATTTTCGAAAACTATTTGACAAGGAAATTATAAGCAATATAGTTGACTATACTAATATGTATGCACTGCAATGTGATCCAACAAAGAGATTTCAAAAATATAATATTTAATGTCAAGTACAAATTGTTTTATGGAATTTCACGCTTAAGTTTTTATGCACAGAAGTGCAAACTTTATAGGTCGTTGTTACCTGAAAGTCACATAGTGAATATATTGCAATAAAATTGTTTAAACGGAAAAATTTTTTTTCATTTGCATATATAGGTTTATAATTTCTGATTTTTCGTTCCCCCAATTTTTTTTGGATTAAAAACAAAAATTTGGCCCATAGAAGGTTAATATTATTACAGTGTAAAATGCTTTAACGATAGGTTTGTGAAGCATTAACCCTTTACGGAAAAGGATTTTTTGAAATATTCGAAATATCTTCTACAGAAAGCTAAATTTCATATTAAAATTTTCAGTTTTAGGAAAAAATAAGAGAATATATTGACATTTTGTTACTGCAATAATGTAGTTACTTGTTTTATAGGTATAACGAAAATGCGTTAATTGAAATTTGTTGCCATTTTTTTTGGAGTGTATTAACACAGAAATAAATTTATGGAATAATACGCCATAGATGCATTTTTACAATCTTAATATTTAAAAATTAAAAATCTTAAAAAGCGCAATTTTTACGCGTCCCGTAAACCATGTGTTAAACTAGTTTAACACTTTTGTACGCTACCAGTGTCGAACAAAATGGATTGTTAACGCATTTTGTGAAAGCAGATTAATAGACAAGAAAATTTCGATGTCATATAGTATTATGAGGCTGCCCCAGATTAGGTGAATGTTATCGACATACGAGAAACCATCCACTGCTGGAGTTATTAATGTTCATACACAGAAATTCCAATTTTAAACTTTCTTTCTGTCCGTCACTATATTTTACAAGAAATTCTTAATAAATATAAATCTGAATTATATTTCATTAGTCAGTCAACCATTTATTTTACACATCTCGCATATTACAACATATGCAATATTTCAAATATATTTGCAGAAATGATGTGCAAGATTTTATTGCATATTTCATATGTCTCTTTTATAAAATTTTTTATTATTGACTGAATTTCTATGTACAAACAGTGTATGTGCAAAATGTGTAAAATATTTTAAAATGGAAATGAATTGTACTTGCACTTTCTATTTTTCAGGCATGTTTCAAGATACTGAAATTAAATTATTTGTCTTTTGTACCTATATAAATATATATTCCATAGGAACAAAAATATATTATGAAATTCTCCTATTAAAATTTGTACAATCAAGACGTTGTTTACCACGTCTGTTGTACGTGTATAGATGACACCATCCTTTGACTACATCTCGACAATTAATTTATTATGCAATATACTGGAAAAAATCAAATATTATCGAGTTGAAATAATGCAGAAGGAACAAGGAAAGGAATATCGCTACTGTAAGGTTCAACACAGCGTGATACGTACTTTTTAGGTCGTTCGCTCATGGCGACCTGTCCTCGACGTTTATTTAACAAAATCAAAACGTAGTAACATGAACAAAACGAAAATGAGTAGTACGTAAATCGATAAAAAAACATATATACAATAGTTAAACGTAATCAATAAAAACATATATAACACTTAAATATAACACTGCATATACATACACTAATACACATAAGCTATTCTTACACTATTATAAATTTCATTTGTCCATTCTTGCTTACCCAAGCTAAGTTATTTAGAATTTTTAGACTTTCAGGTTGTTTTAACCCTTTATGGGGCCGTGTAACTTTCAAGTCATATGTTAATATATCGACATTTTACCAAATGATTTTAGTTTTTTTATAGGATAACATATACGTCTAAATTACATAATGTCTCTGAGATAACAAATAATAATATTGATAACGGTGGTCAGCACCGTCAACCTGAAATATCAAAGTAAATGCTTTGCAGGTTGTCTGCAGATAGAAGTTAACTGAACCATCTTGTGCAATTTACATTATTTCTGCTTGTATCTGTTCTATTATATTGTATCTATTAAACAAAACAAAGCGTACATAATAGCTTTGAGTTTGCATATCAATAACACCCTATTTGTTTGCAATTTCAATAATCATTTTGTTACCATTTGTATATGATACAGTTTTGTTAGTTTCAGGTTACAGTAAGCTATTATAATAGATTTCGGTATATTTAGGATAATGCTTGTACTTTCTTCTATTTTCAAAATTATGTATCATATACTCAAAATACGCATATATAATCACATAAAAGTAATAGACATTAGAATTAGACGCATTAACGGTAATAGAACCAAAGATTCTTTATTAGATTCTGAGTCCGATGAAGATCATCCAGTAGTACTTACCCGACGACGCGTAAATATTATTGACAGTGACGATGAATTTAGTACCGAATCATCGTCGAATAAGGAAAATTCAGGACCACAAAAAATTGTTTAGCAATCAGTATCCCAGACGAATAATAGTTGCCATCGCCTTGGAAAGGAGATTGCCCTGAATACCCCGAAAAACCCTAGTCCTCTGTGACCCATTTTCGAAAACTATTTGACAGTGAAATTATAAGTGATATAGTTAACTATACCAATATGTATATATGCACTGCAGTATGATCCAACAAAGGGGATCCAAAAATAAAATGTTCCAAATGCAACGTACATCTATGATTAACGCCAATTTCACGCTTCAGGTTTTATACAGAGAAGTGCAAACATCGTAAGCCGTTGTTACTGCAAAATTACAAAGTTACAAATTATAATAAAATTGTTAAAACTGATAAATATCCTTTAGTCTGCATATATAGGTTTGTAATTGTTGATTTTTCGTTGCATACATTTTTTTATATTTAAGAAAAAATTAATATTTTCATAGGCCCATAGAGGGTTCAATTGATAGCCTACGTGTGAACTATTAACACATGAAATTATATTAATTTCGGTGTGTTTTGATGGTACTTTCTCTGCGAAAGAAGGGAGGCCTCTAGTGTTGGTAAACTTCTGAAATCAGTGGCGTCATATTAGGTTCAATTTATTTAATACTCAATCATTTGTATTATGGTAGATGGTACGCATTTCACACCCCGTATATTCGTGACACGGCTGCAGGTTCTAGAGACGTGTATCGTAAACCGACAGTTTACGATACCAACCGCTCAAAAGCGTTCGACTGAATAGTGCTACATAAGGGTAATATCTTGCTGCGAGTCGCCCATTAAACTTGTCGTCTTCGTAGCCGAGGTTAATATTCCTTGACCCGGTTTCACTCCTTTCATCTTGGTCCTCACACCTTCAACCGGTGAAATGAACGACGTGTGTGAAATTGTTCTTGTCCCGCTGTGATTATTTTTCTATCCTAGAAATTTATCATGTTCACCCTGGTACTCCAATAAATCTGCTCGCTGTACTGAACACCAGAGATGGTATTACAATTTTCATAATAATTTATATCGTTAGATATATACGAATTGTACGGGATGGGACTACACTTTATCACCCATAACGCTGCAGCCATTATCAGCATTTCATAAAAATGTTTTCTATGGAAAATACATGACTTTATAACAACCAATATCTAGCAACAATAGATCTATTGTGTACAAAATTTGATATACACTGTTCATTTCATCGATTTGCGAAAAAGTAAAAAAGCACACAATACAAATTATTATATTATTGTCAATTGATTAAAATTATTAGAAGGTGTAACAAAATTTTGTAAAGTTTTCGTTTCTTGCGATTGATGCAGAAAAATAATATTTTGCGTTGAGACTTGAATTTATGCGAATCAAGTTTGCTTCTTTGTCTGTGACGAATATATATTTATGTTTCATTCATGTAATAATCTATATGGAAATTATTATTTTTGTATCTTACAAACAGTTTTACAATTTAAGTTTGTAAGAAGTAACTTGTAATAAATATTTTATATTTTATGTTCATTTTATTATAATTATAATTTAAATGACCATCATTATTCGCTTTCTCTCTATGTACAGCACAGAGTATTCGTATAACTTTTTTAAAATCGGACCAAACAACTTGAGTTTTATTGCAATATCAATGTTACTGCAACGAAAATTTACGAGGTGCACGTTGTAATTAAAGGTTCTTATGACATTGTGTTTTTAAGTAGTTTATTTATCACCGCATCTGCTTAATAGCCATTAACGATCACTTGTGGGATTACATTTTGTAGGATTACATGTGGATGTGATATATAAAATCATTTCAACATTACATTATCTATATTCAGCATTCCGCTTTAGATATTGTTATCTTAATCTAAGTTCCTTAAGTTGGTATAACATATAATTGCGATACTAATATTATAAATATATATATATATTAAGTTAATATATAATTTCCCTAAGCAATTTATTTAATGTTAAATAGGACATCATTTTTGTTATGTGTTTATAGCTACCCAAATGTTGTTTGATGGTTCCTATGAAGTATAAGTAATTGGAAATAGGAAAAATTGTAAGAAATTGCAATTTACATGAATCTCAAACCCCGAATACGGAGATTTTTACATCTTACAATGCCTATAACTTTTTACATGTCAAATGATTTCAGTAAAACTTTGTGCATGTATATCACTTACTTAAATATACAAAAGACACATTTTAAATTATCGTTATGGAAACATGTAATTGCAATCAACGACCTTAAAACAGCCTTAAAACGACCTTAAAAAAGTCAAGATTCTCGATCCGCAATTTAAAAACGTTATTAACTCTACAGAGTGTACGAATACTTTTAACACTGATTGTATAGTTTCTTAAAGTTTTACAAAGTCCATTGAAGCAAATTAGTGTTCTCACAAACGTCTTATAACTTTTTACAACCTTCACAACAATTGTTCGATTGTTCAAGTATTACTTGTTGCTTCTTGTAACTCCTGTATAAAATTATATTGGTGCTTAAAGATCCATAGATTAATAATAGTGGTCCAAAGCGGGGTTCTATTTTACTTTGGATCGTGAAAACGAGAATCTTTGTGGCACATTTTTCCACTGATCTCTCGCCGGTAATGTTACATTAAAGTACCACGAATTCTGCTTTTTGCGGGAAGTGACACGGAAGCCCGGAACTAAGTTAAAACGCGAAAAGGAATCATTAATATCGTGAAATTTTTCGTAATATCGTGGTACGGAGTCCCCTTGGGTCTCATTCGAATAATACACACCTCCGCCCAGGGAGACGCCATTACGGTGTACAGGAACCTCCAGGGCAATTTTATTTGACTAGCGCAGCACGTATAGCCGCGTAATGAATGAAGTTTTATAATTCGAAAACCTGCGAAACTTCTATTCCTTAATGCACTCCCGGCAACTCGTCGTAATTCTGTGATCATGTCTTCTTTAACGATACGTGACGGGGGGGGGGGGGACTTTCCCCGTGGAGAGGAAAAGGCTTTGTACGTTTTCAAAGGATGACTTAAGATAACTCGAGTCGGCGCGCGCTTAGGAGGTTCGCATGTTTGCATAAAAAGCTTCCATTTACTTTGTCATATTCGAAAGCGACCGCGTCGCCAGCCGTAGAGAGCGTGACACCTGTGTGCAATTTGAACGTCGCTTTGTGCGTCAAACGTCTTGCTTTATGGCTTTTGAAACAAACACGCGAAGAACCTACTGCGCTCCAAATGAGCAAGAAAACAGAAATAAGCTGTCTTCTATCTCTCGTTTCACCTCCTTTGCACCATCGGAAAAATCGAGTCCATCAGTTTTCCGTACTCTTTGCCGGCCTCTCGTGCAGAAACGTTTTCAAGAAATTCTTTCTTCTCAAGTAACAATGCTTGATAATTGAGACGTCCGACAAAGAAAGGACACGTACAATAGATCGAAAAAAGTATTTGAACGTTTCCAGTTCAAACGTGTACAAATTTAAATTGCAATCATTTCGTACACACAAATAATACAGTCATAAGCCAGGGCTCGTTTTAAAGCTTCAAGCCTTTACTATACAAAACGTTGTTCATTTTTCTCGAATATTTTTATACGATGCAGCAGCTGGTGTACCAAAGACCCATCCTCTTAAAAAATTCTGTAAATTCAAACTTTTCAAAAGTTTTACAAATTTTTCTCAAAGATCAATTTGTCGTGGATTGGAAAAATTAAGTCTCTTCTCTACAATGACTCTTCAAGGAATTATAATAGAACAAAAGTTGAAAACATTTGGTTCGAAATAAAAAGATTTCATCGTTCTCCAGACCAAAAATGAAGCAAATTGATGTTATTAAGCATCGTTTAGAACGTTTATTATAATAAAATATGTTCTCCTATTTTCTAGGCAGGAAAAATTGTAAAAAACTGACTCCCTTGAACCAACTGTGAAAAATAAATGGAATGCTTATTGTTTAGTTTAGTATTAGTAAATATTGTAGTAAAGTAAGTTATAGTATATAATATTATAGTAATAGTATTACTAATAATAGTTATATTTAGAATGGATAGGTAGATCACTCTGTACGTTTCCTGTGCGTAATTATACACAGCTGAGTCGAATTAAATGATTTACTTTTTCCATCGGTGACCTTATTTTTAGTGAATCGCTTTTCGCATCTCACGTGGTGTTCTATTAGTTGTGTATGCAATTTTAGAATAGCGAGGTTCAACGTGTTCATTATCGCTTGACTTATATGTGAGTCACGCAATTGTTTGATTAGACTGAAAAAGTAAATACCAGTGTAGCCTGTTGTAACCTTATTTTTGTCAAGTCTAAAGATAATGTGTACATTGTAAATATAATTTTTTTTAATATTGCAAATGTTGGATGCGTTATATTTTTTCAGGATTGTTTGATTGCAATAGAAATATAAATGCATATGAAAGTAATCGTTTTTATTATAAACTTTTTCTTCTCGATTATTCTTTCATATTTTATTATTTATCTGGTATATTCTCGGTTGTTGGAGCGTTGGTAAATTAACTCGTTGTAACGATCAGTGTTATTAACAACAGTTGTCAGTTACTGGACAATGATGTTTTCACTTAGTAATACAATCTGGTTAATTTCTGCAGTAATAAATTGACAATGAAATTAGTTTTACAATAATCATTCTTAAACAACACAATGGCGCCGATTACCGGTGACCACAATGGTGTTCAACGTGTTAAGCATATCGACACCACTCCTTTCGATGATTTACAAGAGACGAAGATAATGTTTTGGATAATTTAAAAATGTGTTGAACATTCTATGCATCAAATCTCTTTTGTAGAGTAAGCACACCAAGTTGTAAGTTGTTCAACTAAGATTCTATGCCATTTAAAATAATATTCTATCAATTGGACACTCCTACGATTTGTAAAAATAATTTTCAAATAATGCAGTCTTGATTCCTTCCATGAGTGTTCAAGAAGTAAATTACTTTTTTTCTATCCTCAATGAACAATTTATTTGTTGAGGAGAACTTTTATTACAATAACAAATTCAATTTTTTATTCGCATAAATTTATTCAAGAATTTTGTCTTATTTTTATTCTTGATATATACTACAACAACGTTTATATTGAAAGGTTTGAGCCAACATGCAGGAAACGCCCATCTGTCCCCCGGTACTTTTCCAAATATAAATTAATGCTAGATAATCTGGGAAAATGATTGAACAAAAAGTCACGAAAACGAAATAACTTTATTAGCAATTAATAAAGTTATTTCGTCGTGTTCATTCCATTTTATTTTCACGAAGCTGCTGTAATTTTCAAATATCCGCGATATCTCTGTTAACAAGGTAAAAATACATAATTCATGTAGGAATTAAAATTAGAAAAGGTAAAACATGAATATCTACGTTGCTTCAGGCTGCGTCAACGTAGCAGGGATTAAAGGCTGAAATAAGCACGCACGTTTTGCTTTATCTCGCTCGTCACTTCTTAATCCCAGAGCTGACATTGTATAAAGTACGTGCGGATGTCAATCAACTTGCTTTGCGACTCTACCCCTAAGAATAGATTTTGCAATACGTCTTATCGTCCCTTAAAGACCCGCAGCTCATCAGGTATGAACTGAGAAATTTTATGCTAATTATTTCAGAGTGTATCCAATTTCCTTGGGTGAAAACTGTGAAAAATGTATCCTATGTTAAATTAGATATCATTATATATTATTACATATATTATATGTATTATTATATGAGCCGTTTATTTTTAAAGTGGCGTAAGTCCATTTCCAAAACAATCGAGTCAGCTACCTTAATAGTTACATTTTTACATGATCTTTTCATTCCGAAGCAACTTGTTACTAATATACTTAAAATCATTACGATTTTGTAACACGAAAGTTTGCTGGCTAATGAAGCGATGAAAAAGTTTATTTTGAAAGTAACGTAAGTCAAACTGTGAGAGTTTCAAATGGATATGGAAAATATTATGCAAAAAATATTACGAGATCCCATCTTTATGTTTAATTATCAAAGTAACAGTTGAATTGAAAACAGTGTCGAAAGAATAAGTTGATTCCAAATGAATTGAAATGCAAGGAGTTCATTTCAACTAAGCCTCTAGAAAACGCGACTTTTAAAAGGCTACAAAATACTAACGGTGAAAGAGTGAATTGATTTAAAATATGTTGGATGAGATTTTTGAGAAGCGGTAGATATAAGTTATTCTACTAAACGGCAATGAACGAGGATGCACCATTCAAAACATTGGAATTACTACAAGAATAAAAGTTGAATATTTTTTTGTTTTTATAACATAAAAGTGTATACATTTATTTTTATTCCAAGGAAAATTTACTTTTCCTATGGACTTGTGCTTTCTTAAAAATTGAAAACGTCATTTCATTGATTTTGAAAAAAGCGTAAGTCCATTCATAGCCATCAAAAACATATTATTTCTTAAATAATGTGAATTATGCTAACTGGGATTATAAATTTGACATCTTTGGATACCCAAAAATATTATTCTACTATGTTATCTGTTACCCATATTCTTAAATTTAATCCAACGCAAACCCTTCAATATCTTGATTCATATATAATAATTGTATATTATATAATAAATCTTATGTTTGTTTTTGTAAAGATAAAATTATAGGATCAAGAATAATCTGAACGTTTTATATTTTAGTATCTGTATTTGGTGATTCTTGATTAAAAATACACGAAACAGTTTCAAGTTTTTAAGGTAATTATTAAAAATTATAGTAGGAATGATATTTGGTATCACTGATTTTTATTGTAATAACTGTTACGCTCCTTTTTGGCATATTTTTTATTAATTTCTTGCAGTATATTTTCAGTGTATATATTTCGTACCGTATTGCAATTAAATAATTCATCAACTTCTGCTTGTATCTAGCAAATTCCTGTGAAAATTCCTTCTTTCATCATTTCCATATATTCTCTATTGAGTTGGTGGTTCTGATATTCCCAACCCAATTGGGAAACGTGGCTTGTTTTCTATAAGTAAATTAGTAACCTTTTTGGTTTCACGGCCAGCTACAGAATTATATATGCAATTACCATATGTGACGAATTTAGAGTAATTAGATTTATATGTAAGAATGTATTAATTTAATATGAAATCGTACATATGTTTAAAATATTTAATAACTGGAGCACGTACTGTACTCGTTGAAATTCATACTAGATCTAGGAAACACTGAAAATGCCTATTTTATGTTCCATATGTCAATAATTTTCATTACAATATGTGTCTAAAGAAATATATTCATTTAATGATAATGAATGCATCACTTTGATCTCAGTATTTTTAAATGTTGAAATGAGCAAGCAGAAAGAAACACGAAGTAATTATTAAAATTATGACAGATGTTTATATAAATAAAAACAAGTGATATGGTAGGATGTAACACATGGCATCTACCAAATTTAGTTACAAATTATTTAAAATAAAAGGTGCGATCTCGTTCATGTCAATTGTAAATGTACAAATTGTAAATGACACTCAGATACGTTGACTTATATTTTACATAGAAATGTTACGTTTTCAAAACAAAATTCAGTCATTCGAATTTTTCGAAATAACAGTTTCGCATATTTTCGCATGGATCAACTGATACGGATGTATTTGATGGTTTCTGCTGCACTATGTACAAATAGAACTTCAATTCCGACCATACAATAAAAAGAAAGGTTTATTTTTACGAAACCCGCAACCAAAATCTCAGAGGATTTATCATGCGTATTTTCAAATCCGAAAAAATATCACGGATTTCTGCTAACTACAATAGAATCATTTCTGTTAACGAGGATGAGTAACGCGAATTGTCTGTGAAATTCGAAAATTTCGGGAGTATTCCAAATCGAACGTAAGCATTCTAAGTGCGGTCACTGATACCTAGGAGATTGGCAACTAGTCTTCTGTGAACAGAGTCTTCAAGACATCTGCTATTGAAACTCGAATAGCGTGCGAGAACATTTCCTCTAACGCGCAACTTCGAAGGACTATAACTCGGAAGGGAAGCATTTGCTGATCTATGTACGTTTATACAACCGCTGTTTCGCTCCCGTGCTCAGCGGAACACGTTACGAAAGTTTGGTCAAATGTTCCAGACGTCTCCGACGAGAAATTAACATAACCATTTCACATAAGATTATAATATTATAATATTATCTCCATGTTGGGTTTCGAATAAGCTTCCGAGGAAGTTTTAATACCCCTGTGTTTATGAAACATTCTCCTGTTTCCGTATACAGTGCCGGTCAGAGGATTTAAGAAGTAATCTACAACATTAGAACCTCGATTATCCGAACTGAACGAGGAACAATTGATATCTTGTTCAACGTTAAAGCCTATAGAAAATAAACATATTATTGACCGGTGATTACTTCATAATTTTTTAAGGTCCATGGTCCATCACTGAACAATTTTTAAAGGATCTTTTAATACTAACAGCAATTTTTATTGTGAACCAATAAGTGTTCCCCAGTAAAGTCATTTAATAATTTTGGTTGACATTACATTGTAAAAAAAGGTTTCTTAACTTCATTTTGTTACAGTGTTATTATTCAGAATCCTATTAACCCTTTGCACTCGGGGCCTTTTTCGCGCGGCGCACCAACAACTCGAGACGTTTCGCAGCCCTGTTGATACATTTCTTACCAGTAACTTAAAATCATTACATACACACATTAATGTATAAAATTTTTATATTTTAACATTTTATATATCTTAACACCTTTATAAATAAAATTTCTTAAATATTAGTCTCTGTAATTTTTCTGTGTATGATAGTTCATGTAACAATTCCCAAGATGCATTCCCGACTTGTCGGGGCAAGTATTACAATAATATGTCGTTTGATGCCTTTTTCCGGGTTTATTTCTCTGAGAACAGATTTTGCAATACTTCCTGACTCCTGTTAGAATATTGTGTAGCTTTCGGAGGAATCGGAGGAATCGGAGGAATCGGAGGAATCGGAGGTTGAAGTCGAGGCTCGATCGCGTGGCTGGCGAAAATCTTCAGTCAATTGGTGGACTAATGTTTCTTCTCTCTGCCACGACCGTCAGGTACGAACTAATTCCGAAAATGCAGTCCGATTCGTGGTTGAGAACTAATTTCAGATAAGAAAGTCTTCTCTTCATTTGAAGGGTGTCATTTTACACTTCTTAACACTTTGCTGACCGGCAATTTTACACCGAAACTATGCCATGTCACCGGCTATTATTTTGCAATTAAATATGGAAGTAAAGCAAAACAATATAAATAAACTCCAATAAATTTTATTTATACTGAATGAAATGAAATTAAACTTTGGACATATTTTTTATATAACTTTTAACATATTGCGCAAAGCTTTTGCAATATTCTATATCGCCCTGGGTTTCATAAATTGAAGTAGATAATGCAAGTGCAATGACGAGTTAACTCGTCATTGGTCAACAACGACAAGACAAGTTAATTCGTCACCGGTCACCAATGTGTTAAGATTATACAAATTGAGCGTAGGAACCCGCGTTGAAGAAAATAAATATAAACGTTTACTGCCGCGCATCGACTTACCGCAGCAAACCAAGTGGTGAGCAAAAGTCACCTCGCGAGTTGCGGCATCAAACCACATGGTGAGTGAGATTCACCTCTCGAGTGCAAAGGGTTAACAGGTCTCCGGTCGGTAAAGTATTAAGAATATCGACAAAACTCATTATTTTTCAAATGACACCATTTAGCTTACCGATTTCATTAGTCCGGTAAGCACATCATACAATACGAACCCCGTCGTAGCAGACAGTTTCTCCGAAAAGCCATTACTTCCCTTAGAATATTAAGTTCTTTATTTCTTTACAATCCACAGCTGGTCACCAGACATTGAGTTACCGTCAATAACTTATTATTTTCTCTCGCTTTGTAAATCAAGACGCTTTCCGGGTTTATTACCTGTTACGGTTGACTTTTGAGACACGTGGATTCCTTCGACCTTCGAGCGACCTGTCGGCTGCTGAAAGGTATGGTGGAGAGAGAAAGAAAAGGAAGGAAGGAAGGGGGAGCGTTTTGTCCTGGGTCCCCTAGAGGACTCGTCAGTAAGGCTGACTAGCGGACCCTGCCTTAGACGCTGGGTACTGGAAGGCGGTTAAGGACGGTACATACAGGGTGAGTCACCAAACGGTTGCACCTCAAATATCTTTGTTGTTTCTAAAGATACGTAAAATATGGTAAGGACAAAGTTGAATGGTACAATAGAGCTGACCCGATGCTATACAAAAATGTTGTTTTTATGTCATTTTTGTAGAAATATCAAGGTCACCTTGACTCTTTTAAGTGGAACCACCCTTTTTTAAACACCTACAATGATAGTCCCTTTCATTAGGAATTCAGTGATTATTTTATATTATTTCAAGGTCATTCTAGGTGAAGGACAGAAAAAACGTATAAGATTTAGAATAGGAAAACAGAATACGTTTATCATGATTGAGACTTGTAGTAAATAGTAAACATACTGTGGTCGTAGTTAACGTAAACATACTAAGGTTCTTCAATGTTAGTGTTATTCAGCATTCTTATTTACTATCGGTATGTTTCCAAACGCGATTCCGCTATGTCTTATTCAATGACTGAAAACTGTGATATGATCACGATTTACTGTAAATGTAGACAAAATGCAGTACAGGCCCGATTACTTTATGAAGAAAGGTACCCCGAGCGAAACACTCCTTCTAGACAGACTTTCATTAATACGTAGAGGTTGTTTCGAAGTACTGGAGGTGTACATGCAAGACAGTACAAACGAAAGAATCCCACGACCAATGAATACAATGAAATTAATATTTCAGCAGCTATAGCTGTCAATCCTCACGCGAGTACGAGAAAAATTTCCCGGGAAGCAGGCATAAGTCAAAGTAGCATAATACGAATTCTGGCCCGACATTTTCATCCGTTCCATATATTTCTCCATCAAGAATTGCACGGGAATGATTTTCAAAATAGAATTAACTTTTGTCAGTGGGGATTGCTTCAAAATCATTCATTTTTTTTCTAATGTCTTGTTTACGGACGAAGCAACATTCACTAATCATGGCTCAATTAATCTACGGAACGCCCATTATTGGTCTGTGGATAATCCGCACTGGCTGCG
>CM052098.1:21107089-21151660 GCA_028453745.1 Agapostemon virescens
ATACACCTAATGTGGCGACCCGGTTCTGAAAGACGTTTCGGTTAGTCCACGACTCTTCTACCATACACCTAATGTGGCGACCCGGTTCTGAAAGACGTTTCGGTTAGTCCACGACTCTCCTACCAAACCAATGTGGCGACCCGGTTCTGAAAGACGTTTCGGTTAGTCCACGACTTTCCTACCAAACCAATGTGGCGACCCGGTTCTGAAAGACGTTTCGGTTAGTCCACGACTCCCTACTCATATATTCCTCAAAGTCATAATAAACCTCCGGCCACGCAAAGCCGCATGGCCCTCGGCTCGTAACACTACATTAAAAAATATATTTTTAAGTTAACACATTGCGTACGGCGCTCTGCACGTTCAACACGCCCTCAAAGCCCGCACATTTTCGAACGCTCCAGAAGCATGGAGCTTCGAAACGCTACATGCTCTGAATGTCAAAATTCAATTATTTCGCTCATCATTTGTCTTAAGTACGGGAGAGGCTTCGTTACCCTGGTAACGTAATAAAAATATTTGCCACTGGTTACTTAAGTTGCCGATTGAATCGAAAAAAACATGAAAACGAGATATCTCGTGACCCGTCCGCAACATTCGATCTGCTAAAAACAAGATATCTCGTGACCCGTACGCAATGTGTTAATATATTCATTGCACGAAATTTAGTTCTGAAATAAAGTATAGAAGTAGTTTGAAGATCTACTATGCATTGTACATTTCAGGCCTTCAATTGTTGCTTCATTGAATAAATTCTTTTAATTTTATGAAATTTTCGAGGCTGCCGATTTGACAGCTAATGTGTTAAATATTGAAATCTACGACTTCTATTGTTTTAATCTATTAGAACAATTGCTTTACAGTATCATATGAGAAAAATGTTTAGATCGCAAAAATTAAAATGAAATTATGAAACCAGAGGCATCCAGCTTTAAAATGAATCGACAATTTACATTTACAATGTACAAATTATAACGGTTTAAACATAGATAATTTTGCAAAAGTTGAATAGTTTGTGATGAAATATTTCTTGGATTCACGGTATATCGAGAGATTATTGTATTTCTAGATTCAGCCCGCAGTATTTTGAGTACGAAGGAACCAGAACGGAGCAGCGAAAAGTAAAATAAAAATATTAAATAAAATGCAAGCGTATCCAATCGCGTAAAATAAACGACAGACAGATTCAATCAGCTCGCGGCAGCTTTCGCGTCAAAGAGTAAAACTGTTTAACGTGTAATTTAATATCGTGAAACAGGGGCGAGGATTTCTTCTCGAATTAATCACAGGCCACAGATCTCACGCAAAGTTTCGGTGCATTAATTCAGCGCTACGACGGAATTCGTAGATCCATATCGCAATCTCAACGCCATTTGAGATCTTAACGAGACTTCTCCGTTTCCTTAAATAATTAATTCATCACTTGCGAGCAATTACGAGGCCGTAATCTGAAGACGCACGCGGTATATATGCATATCGGCGCGTGTAAGTCGCAACCCTCCGCCATAAGCTGCGGCCCTAGCAACCACGTGTGGATATAATACCGGGCTAGCATTATCTTGTGCTTAATAACTTAGCCTATATTAGCAGTTCCGAGGAACGAGGGACTCTGGAAATGAAATCTGCATTAATCAAACAGATTGGTTGCGGGTGAAATCAAACACAACCGTCCTATCGATCGAATAATTGCTTCTGCCAAGAAACATAATGGACTATTGAACCCTGTTACGCGTACTCTGCCAACTTTCAAAACTATACAAAATTAATTATTACGGTTGGCACAAATATAATAGCAATTCTCGTTTCCCGATGTTAAACCTGTACAGTTGGGAACAGAAATAATTTGGCGGCAGCTGAAAATGTGGAAGTGAGTAGAAAAGGAAGGGAACGTTTCGTCCTGGGTCTGCTAGAGAACTCGTCGGTAAGGCTACCTAGTAGGGCTTGCCTTTGACGTTGGAATATCCGAAGGCGGTTAATCCTTTGACGTACAAATAAAATGGAATTTGACGCGTTCAAAGAATACTATTTAACTGGCTTGACCGAATAGTTATATGCACGCTCAGAAACAGAACATTTTATTTCGAAATTTACATTGCTGTATAATATTTAATCAGATTGATATATAATGTTAATGGAAGGTAATTAAGTAACATTATGTAATAATAAATGAATAATTCTGTAAGGTATGATACATTTTAAAACATTTTCGAATATGTAAAGGAAACAGACATTTTTTACTCTTCCAAGTTGTTTCGCTTCTTACGTTATTTTTTACACGTATATGGTATCTCTTTGCAGGATTTTACTTTTTGTTAGTGGAAGGCACAGTGAATCACTTTAATATTCGGACATTATACAATTTTCATTGTAATTTTGTTCACAATGAAGAAAACAAAAATTAATTCTAAATTACATTACTGTATAGGGTCTAGTTAATAAAAGCATAATTTTTATTTATATAATTACTAACGTTTACTAAGTATTCTATTTTAAACGAAACAATGCCTAGTTTTAACGTGACAATAATATTCGGACACCTCGGAATGTAACAATTTGCGTGAGCTAGTGTGATATTTGACACTTTGACTGCAGTGTCACCCATATATGGGTCACAGAATTGTTGTCCATAATTAAAAATAAATTTGTACATTAATATATTCATTGCACTAAATTTAGTTGAGATCTAAAGAATAGAAGAAGATTGAAGGATAACATTGTGTCATACATTTTAAGTTTTTAATTGTTACTTCGTTAAATAAATTACTTTAATTTTGTGGGATATTTGAGGTTGTCGGTTGGGTAGTTAAAGTGTTAACCCTTAACACTCCAATGGCTCCTCTGAGGAGACACTAAAAATTGCCATACTATTATTCGAAACAACTATTACCTGACCATAATTGCATATAATGAATCGTTAAAAATTGAACTGTTGTGCGTACAAATAACAGTAGTAAATTTAATATGCAAGAAAGAAAATGAACAATGTAATTATTCTACGTAAAAGAAATTACTCGATTTTGGAATTAAAACTGCTCGGAGTGTAAAGGGTTGATGCGATTGTGATGTTTGTTTACAAACATTACAGTCTGTGTAAACTGTCTCGAGCCTCAGAAAATCAGTTGTGTTTAGATATTCACTAAGTTCACTGGTAATAATCGGACCTAAGAGGAACACTTCATACAACATACGCCAACTTGTCATTTTTCACAATGCAAAAGGTGAATCGTAAAGGAAAATTGCAACAATACTTAAAATTAGTAAAAGTATAGTGTGAGATATTATTAACACTTTGACTGCCGCGTCACCCATATATGGGTGACAGAATTATTTGTCCATGTTTAAAAACAAATTTGTACGTTAATATATTCGTTGCATTCAATTCAATTGATATCTGGAGACTACAAGAAGGTTGAAGGATAACTATGTGTCAGACATTTAAAGTTTTCAATTGTTACTGCATTAAATAAATTACTTTGATTTGGTGGAATTTTTGAGGTCGTTAGTTCGGCAATTAAAGTGTTAAAAGATTTAAGTATAAAGACCGAATACAATCTATTCCGCAAAGAGGCCAACCAAAAATTTTAGACACGCGAGATAAAATAAAAATTATAAGAAAAATAAAGAAATATCCTACATTAAGTGCACCAAAATTAGCTACCGAATTATTAGAAGGGATTGGAATGAAAGTGCACCCCTAAACAATACGCAGAGCATTAAAAGAATGTGGTTATAATGGACGAATTGCTCGGAAAAACCCGTATGTGAATGAAACTGATAGAAAGAAAGGATTAAACTTTGCGTGGCAATTTGATTTAAAAGAAGATACCTGGTGGAATGACGTTATTTTTAGTGATGAGAGTAAATTCAACATTTTTGGATCGGATGGGCGAAGAATGGCGTGACAAAAGAAAAATGAAGAATTAAAAATTAAAAATACGAAGCCGACCATGAAACACGGAGGTGGAAATGTACTTGTATGGGGACGTATCTCAACATTTGGAACGAATGAATTAATTTTTATTGATAACATAATGGACGAAAAGGTATACTTGAAAATTTTACAAAATAATTTACGTAAAAGTGCAATAAAAATGGAGATTCAGAATACGTTTAAGTATTATCAAAATAATGACCCCAAGCATAAGGCACGTATCGTACCGTAATATTTGCTGTATAATTGTCCAAAATTATTACAACCACCACCTCAGTCCCCAGATCTGAATCCTATAGAGAATTTATGGAATGAACTCGACCGACGAATTAGAACAACTGCAATAACATCTAAAGAAATTTTAAAAGAACTACTGAAAAAGGAATGGAATAATATTAGTATAGAATATTTGAAAAAAATAATTTGCAATATGCCTCAACGATTAAAAGAGGCCATTCGTCAAGAAGGATATCCTACACGAAATTGAATTACTTTTCGTTTGTAAAAACTGGTGCAAAAACTATCAGTTTTTAAAAGTGTCCCAATATTATTGTAACGTTAAAACCAGACATTGTTTTGTTTAAAATAGAATATTTAATAAACGTTAGTAATTATGTAAGTAAAATTTATACTTGCATTAACTAGATCTTACATAGGAATATAATTTAGAATTAATTTTTTTTTTCTTTATCGTAAACAAAGTTACAATGCGACAAAGTAAAAATCTTATAGTGTCCGAATATTAAAGTTACTCACTGTATATGTTCTGGAAAATGTGCCGAATGTTTTGCCTGTAATCGCCACGTGTTGAGTAATTAGGAAGTGACAAATTATGTAGCATATCTTCTGCGATATTCAATCAATAATCTAGAATCGATTGCTTTGTTGAATTAGGCAACTTAGAATACAGAACATAAGCGTTAAAAATAGCTACGTCAAGCAGATAAAAGAGCATTTTTTTATATCCCTTGGTACTCTTCCGCATAAGTGGGAAACATGAAAGAAGTGGGTCTTGTTTATCGACGCCAGAGACAGCTCTTGACGTCTCGGAGACGTCAAAGTCTACAATGGCGCATGAAATGGATGACGTCTGTTAGACGTCATTGTATGCCAAGGGGTTAAGAACGATATACAGTAATGAGCATAACTGAACCAATAACCGCAAGCTTTGTATAAATAACTATTTATTGCTAGGAATACAGAAGAATGACAAAAAATCAATATTACAATTATTTTATAGTTAAATGACCCTTTTCAAAATTTACTTTAAATCGTACATTCATTGTTATTTCTTTTGCTCATTTGATTTTCTATAAATTCTTATATCGCCTGATTATGCAATTCCTCGCTTTTCCGTTTTTCTCGTAGTTTAGTTTTTACAACGAAAAATTCTTTACCTACCTTACGTACCACGAAGGATTATTTGACCCCCTAGGAAGTTTAAATGTTGTTCGGCAGTTCTCCAACTGGAGCGATAGTTCTAAACTCAGATATGCTTCTCAAGTGGAGGTTTCATTTATCTGAATCTGACATGTGTGTTTGGTTTCGGCATGAGCACGTCGAGGATCCGATCGGGTCCATACAACTTAACGCATAAACAAAAAGGACTCTTATCGGAGATTCGCAAGCATGGCTCCAGCCTATAAAAGAGCCTATAAAAAATCTAGTTCGACAAAGCATGATAATACACGACAGTTTCCGTTACATTCGGTTGGCTTTATGTTTTACTGTAACCCTCAATATGTTCGCACTGTCAGTGAGACAGTTATTAGAAAGAATTCGAAAAATACGTGAAGCGAATCAAGCGGGGAAGATTCTATATCTGAAGATGAGCAAAGTGAAAGTCGAAGTGATTTTCCAGACAATGAGGAAAGTGAGTATGATGATGTGTTTGACGATGAAGATAGGAGTGTTTTGAATATCCGTAAAGGACAAAGACGCCGAAGATTTTTATAGAATTCTGAAAGTGACGATGAGCAGAATGTTGAAGACAGTGTGACGGCATTATCAGAAATTAAGTTGTAAATTATTTCCCTTAATAAATTAGGAATTTCTTTTTGAAAATCTAGGTTTACTTCATGAGGGGTCAAACGTCTCCTCTTGGTAAGAATAGATAGGTGTAAAGTTCCGGTACGTTTAATGTTAAAAGTAACTTAAGACATTTTTTTCAATAACTAATGTCTCCTCGTTTGGCAATGACAAGGAAAGTAGATTGCCACATTACTGAACCGTCGAACTCTCCGTCACGAACAACACCTCGAGGCACGACAATAATCGTCAACTACCTGCGCTACTCCACGAAGGCACAATCAACGCTGATTGGTGCACTAGCCGTACCCAAAAACTGTATAAATACCGTAAATTTTCTGCACCCAAATCACTCTAACGTCGATCGTCAACGATTCGAAACTCAATCGTCAGCTAATTGTCGTCACTCTTTAACTAACCGCCAAGACACCTTGCTCATAAGCGTCAACGATACTTCATACCTCGAAACGGTCTCAATTCTAAATGAACCAGCGCACTAACATACTTTAGCGTTAAGATCATATGAAGGTCAACTTTGTTTTTCTTTTAAATCGAATAATGCATTTTTTTATACATCAATGCATGCAGTTGATGTTGTAAAATGACGTAACAAAGAGAGCCAAAGATAGCTCCATGATCTTATTCTATAGTTAACAAATTGTATTTAATTAACATCGATCGAGCTGGTGATGGAATTTATTAAAATTTCCATGTAATATTTCTTTATATTTCTTTTTAAGCCAAAGGTCCTCTACGACAAAGTACCATGTTGTAACTTTAATTTGAATGCGTAACGATGAAAAAGGAATCTTTAAGATAAGTTTTATGCATGCTGGCAATGCTCTTTAAATATCTCATTCTGACATAACAATTTAGGAGGGTCAATGGTCCTCCACCTTCGGGTTCAACTGCACCCTGTCTATCTATGTATTAGGCTGGCAACTAAGTGATTGTGAATTTTAAATAAGAAGGGAAATTTAAAATTTTTACTTGAAAATATAATTTTGTTAAATTAAGTTATTGCTATCTTCCAGGCAGTGTCAATTTCATATTCATAAAACTTCTGATTTTCACCAGCAAAAAAAACGGAATTAAATTGGATTTTACATCATCAGTCTAATTAAAAATTTTATCATTTAAGGAGTTCTGCAAGGAACGAAATATATGGAAATCTGAAGGCCCAAGATCAGGGCTGTGTGATCTCTTTGCATTATCTCAATGATTTCTTTGCATTATCATGCGTTTCGTCAAATGAATTTCCTTAAATTGAAGAGGGAACAATAAACCGAGTTTTTTAACATAGCCAAGCTGTTTTAATTTTTTTTTAATGCATATATGCGATACATTGAGTTTCTCTGGAATCTCAGTTTAGTACTATTACGATCTAAATCGATAATGATCATGATGTGGTTCTCGTCGATTTTAACTGGACAACCAGATCGTTGCGCATTTATCAGTGAAAACTCAGCAAAACGAAATATGGCAAACCAATTCTGACACTACCTTCCTTTGAAGGCTTCATTCCTATATACAGCATATAACCTCTTGTATGCTTGCAATGTGCTTCGGTCTTTTCGGAAATAATACAATAAAATATGTCTGAAATGCGAGTTTTGTTCTTCCACTTTTTAATTTGGGATAGAAACGAAACTAAATAACAAAGGATACAATTTTGTTACTGACAATTAAGGGTGGAAATCCAAGCAACAAGAAAACAATATTTGTTAGGTGCTTTGAACACGTTGACAAAACAAAAGAGTGTGCTAAAACCATGTATCGACAAAATCCGCAATCATGTAGTTACCAACACAATACATTCTGTTCCTATGCTTCTTAAGTCCGTAATGGCGTCCCTCAGGGAATAGGGCACTCAGCCCGCGTCCAAAAGACCAATATTTACTCATTACTAATTTCGACCTACGGTGAAACAATCGCGGGATGCATGATCGGTGATCGGGTAATCCATGATTACAATTTTGAAACATAGTTTGTCATGATTATTACAACTTGAACAACTACTTGGCTCACGAAAAGTGTGTTTAAATCCCTTAAAATGAAATCTCACTCTCCTTTTATCACTTTTTGCTTTTATTATTTTCAAAATTTATTTAAACACCAGTGCAACCATAAAATCATTAATTTCTACTCTCTTTCTCTAGAACGTTCACTATTCTCCACAGAAAAGGGCAACGACGAAAGACGACGTAACCATATTTAAACGAAATTAACGCTTTGGTGGATTTTCATTATTCCCCGTTAATGCATTATAATAGTATGCTTATTCTGGAAACAACATTTTATAAAATATTAATAACAAATTGTCAAAATAAAAAGAACATTTGAATATTCAGATATTCTCAAAGTTATTTTAGTATACGTATCCAGGATTGTTTCCTAAACGCTAATATAACGATCTTGTGAATGGGACCAATATGGGACTAGCATAATTGCAGACCTGCAAGTATTAAATTATCTTCTCGTTTGTTTTCGAGCTGTACGCTCGTCGCGCATGGCTTTAAAGTGTACTTAACTGACAGTACGGAAACGCGCGCGCGCTGAACCCGCCGCGAACATAACACTATCATTGTGGATACTTTTATGAATCTATTAATATTATGGCCATATGGTAACCACATGTCAGAGGTAGAAGTTAGAAATTTTCATTTCATTTTTCATGCAACTGACACTGAGTATTTTCGTTCTGAATTTTATGCATGATTTTTAGTTTTGTAGTGTTATTTTCAACTGAGTTGTGCGACAAACAAATTGACAAGTTATGAAGAAAATTCTCGGAAAAGCGATGAGAAATGTGTACTACGATCAATATTAAGATCATTATTTATTTTGCATGCTTCAGCTCTATTAAGCCTTCAGCGTCTATTGAAATACTTTTCTTATAGGAACAAGCTAATCTTTTCATCACTTGGACAGATATTTGATTAATCGAAAAAGTTAATGTCAACTCTTAGCAATCCAATGGCTCCTCTGAGGCGACACTGAAAATTGTCAGACTACTATACACAACAGTTTGTACATTAGAATATTTGTATTTAAGAAGTTACTAAAAATTGAAGTGTAGCTGATACGATTAATAGTAACGAATTTGATATCCATCAAAGGAAATGAGCCACGTACAATGGAATTATTCTAGAACAAGAAAATGTATCGAGTTAGGAATTAAAATTGGTCGGAGTGCAAAGGGTTAATAACTGGAATTCCTTTCTAGCTCAATCGATCTTGTAACTTTTCTGGGCGAATAACAAAGTGACTGTAATAACATTGGCAAAACCAATGAGTGCAATGTCTACTATAGGATGCGGAATAAAGTTTTAGCGCTCTAATTGCGCCTCTAAAGCCACACCTTTAAGAAACGATCATAAAAATCCCAGTCAACGAAGAACCCCTAAATGATTTAGACAAAATTGCCAAAAGACTACATCTGGTATGTAGACATCGGACTCCAAAAAATCCGAACAGGCATACGCGGAAAAACAATCACTATGTTTGCATTTTAGAAATCACACGCTGAGCACCACAGTGATTGTCGGTGACCTCTGGTGTGGAGTTACCTAATATTTATTATAATAAAATTAACACTACTAAATATATATTTAATTCTGATCACTTCTATAATTGGAATAGGCGAAGCTCGCGTGGAACGCGTAGAATTTACGTGGCAGTGAACGTAACAGGAAAGGAAATGAGCCATGTACAATGGATTTATTCTAGGTGAAAGAATGTTTCGATTTTGGAATTAAAATTGCTTGGAGTGCAAAGGGTTGAGTCTATGCGGAATGAACCTTGGAAACGGGATGAGTTTACATAGAACATTCTGGTCAAGTATAGTACGGTTCAGAGAAAGCTATAAAACACGATTATGATAAATATTTTGTCGTCCCTGTTTTGTCAGGATTTTCCAAGGTCTCCTATCACTTTTTTGTATCTATTTTGTACTTCATCTCAAGACGAGTTCGGTACGTAACACGAATTTTTCTTCATCTGAACTAAGAAAATGTTCAGGAATATTTAAAGAATTCGAAAATATTCAAATATTATTCTCCATTGATTAACACTAAACCTAATACAACGAGACAAACGACCCTTTCCATGTTATTTGATTTGATTTCTTTATTCAATCATATATTGTAATAAAAACATAAAGAAGAAAAATAAATAAATTGAGCCAATTTTATTTTGCACAACAGTGCAGAATCCAGTTATCATACGTTCATTTATATTGTCAATCTTGTTCACCGATTTTGTATAATTTATACATACACAATTTACAGTGAATAATTTATTTAGTTTTTCACACGTTAACTACCACCTATGCATACATTGGGTGACGGAATTGTTTATTCAAACTAATATATGGAGACTAATATATTTTTTATACGTTTGGTTAGGAGCTGAAGAACCCAAGGAGGTTGAAAAACTATTCAGCGTTATACGTTTGAAACTTCCCATTTCTATTTTTACAAATAAATTTCTCTGATTTTGTGGATGTTTTCGGGCTACTGCTTTGGCAGTCGAGGGGTTTAAAATTTTTAAGTTCCAATTACAGGACATTCAAGTATACCGAAGGCGTTTCCCACGGCAGCGATTTAAACCTCGCATCTCGAAGGAGATGCTACACCCATTTCAACAGCAATGATCGTAAATGGCTAATGTCGATCTAAAATTTAGCCTCGATCCCTGGTAATTTCGTTCCTTTTAGTGCGCGTATCAGCATTCGATTTGATATCCAAATAATTTCTTTAAATCGCACGGAATACTGCTTGATCTCCATAGCAAAGTTTATGAATGTTTTATGAAGCTTGAATGTTCCCGAATGGTCTACTAAAAATAATATTTGCAATACAGCATAAAAAAGAACTGAATCGACTATCAAACGTGTAGTTGGCGATAAAGTTTGTCACTTTATCTTATCACTGCTATTTCGAGGAATCCCATTATTATTCCTTAACAGACTATCCAATCCTGTGTTTATAAATTTTATTTCGCTTGTTGTGTGATGTTCTATTCAATGCTCTTTAGCTCGTCTACAAAGGTACTTATATACATTTATGTGCACCCCAATATACAGCGCATCATAAATATATAAAAGATTTTGTACTTATAAATAAACTTTGTAAATAAGAGAAAAGTCGAATAATTTAAAAATTAAATTGAAATAATAATTTCAGAGGAAAAATAAAACATATATTGAATCATTGAAATTAATATTTCAATTAGTATAAAATTCATAAATAAGAAATCAAACAAATAGAATTTATCCTTGGACCAAAATTTAATATTTCCTTATTTTTGTTGTTGCGATCAGTCTTTCCTATTTACTTATTTTCTTCACTCAATTTTCTTATTTTATTTATTTACTATTTCCATATTTCTTTAATTATTCGCTGTTATTCGTTTTATTCTTTTTTATCGTCTTACTTCTCATCTATTTATCTCCTTGTTTCAGCTTTCGAACAGGTCATAATGAAACTAATTTTGCAATTTTTACAAGATCATGAATAATAATCGTCAGAAGTTTTATATTATGCAGGTAATGCTTTACATCTTTCATTAAGCGATAACCACATTGACCTAGTGCTAATTTTACACTCTGTAACCTATACTATTACTATATTTATACTTTTCAGTATTTACCCTAACCAAAAGCTGACATCATTTTCCTACCCCTGAATAGACACGGTACAACCAGGGGAAAATGTTTAAAAAACTGATCTCTGAACACTACGTATCATAATTTTGTAACATTCGTACATTTTAAGCGTTGTAAGTTCTTTAAAATAGGATTTAAAAACTGATTTGTTTGTACAAACTAGTAGATTTCGAAAATTGACATTTAAATTTAGAAACTCGATTTTAGATACTATAATTAGTCAATCATTTCGAGCTGCAAAAACAACTAATCATTCGAGAATATTTCATATTTCCTGAACATTCGAATAAAAATATTGAATCGTATAAAAAATAATGCAGATTTTAGTTATTTCAAAAATTGTAATGAAAGGTATATATATTTTCACATTTTCGATTAAATATTGGAATCTAGAAAAAAATATTAGATAACGATGAACCTGGCGTCATATTACAATTTCTTTGGTTTCTGTTTTGAATTAATAAACAGCATTACTCATAAATTAATCGCTTGCCACATTATGATGAGTCAGAGTCGTGTCGAAGATTTTAAATAGTCGAACAAATATAAATATTATGCCTTTCTTTTTAGACGAAATCTACTTTTATTCTTTTGTAAACAATATTTAAACATTGAAGTTAATGTAACAGTATAAAAAATGTAAATTGTCGTTTTTTTTCTGTAACAATATTAGTAATGCAAATGTTACAATAACTTTAGTTACAAAAAAATGGTGTGACAAGGGATTAACACTACTGTTACCGAATAATACCAGTTAACAATGTAACATATTGATGAAAAAATTTAAATATACAACGCAATTGCGAAACGAAATATGTATAATCCAAGGCCTACATATAACTACATACTGTTTAATTCCATTCGAATATTCGATAGTTGTATATGGCTGTAAATAATAGGTTTTACATGTAACACGTGGTAATGTAACACACGGTAACACATTCTGTAGACGATGAAGCGTTTGAAGAAATTCAAATTACTTTAAAACTTAGCAAAGCTTACGATATTGTGGCATAGTTCGGAGGTTTGACGTTCGCTGGATGAAAACAAGCGATCGACGTTCTCCATTAGAAGCTTCTAACTACGAAACAATTTCAACGTCTCCAAGCGTTCAAACTTCAGTAAGTGCCCGTTACGTTTCGAACAAAATACAAATTTTTGTTTCTTCTTTATTTTGCGAACACTCTAGTTTAATTTCCCAGTTTTGGCTTCACCAAAATTGTAACACTTTAGGAAAAAAGAGGAACCGGATCCTGGATCTGCACTGGATTCTGCAACCTTCCTGGTCGTGGTAGATCGGCTACCTCACAGATTCGTGCAACCTGCCGACTTTTTCTGGATTTCCATATGTACTTGATCTGGGGGTAAGGTTTCCCATAATATTATTAAAATAGCACATTTCCTTCTTCGAATTGTCATGTCGTTCACAGGTAATCGAAATTATACGCTTATAAATGCAAAGAATTTACTGCAGCGACACCTGTATGGTACTGCGTAGATAGGTGTCGTTTAACACATTAAGCGCGTTTGACGTGTATACATGTAGACCTAAATCTCTATTGTAAAATAAGAAATTATCATTGACTATAAGAACTCGAAATTTCAATGAAATACATCAAGAATATTATTTGATAGTATGTTTCCTTTATATTACCAATAGAATTGTTAATTTTTTATTAAATAAAAATGTAATCCTTCCTCGTCTTTCGTAAAATTTATAATAGGACCATTTGCCCTGTGTTCGACGTGTATACACGCTATTACTTGATTTTAATTCCGCACTCTGTGAGGGATTTCTAAAATTAAATTCCGCGTTTAACTGGTTAACGAATATCACATCCTCATGCCAAAAGACAACTTTCTGACCTTTCGATGCGCATCCTCTTTTCTTTACACGGTCGTCTGTTAATTTTCTGAAGATCAAGAAAGAGGTCATAGCAATTAATTTTTTACTTGGTGGGAATAAAGAAGTTTCATCCTGGGACTACTAGGGGACTCGTCGACGCAAGAGTGCAACTTTTCATTTATCGATTGGTGCCCCGTCTTTTTAGGTCACTTTTGGTTATTGTGCCCTGTTTGCGGTCAAAGTGAAAATGGAGAAAAAGCAATAAAAGCACGAAATATGGTTAATAATATCCTTCAACCAATTTAAATGCCGTAAATTCGGTTTAATAGGTTTTGACAAAGTTTTTCCTACTTAATTGCATAAAAAATTATGAAAAAATTCTGACATGTCAAGGCTGTCGATGTACATTTTTGAGAATTTTTACCGATTTTTAAGTTGAAAGTCTTAGATACAAAAAATAAAATTTTCCAAAGATTGCAGATTTTGTATAGAAGTAGTTTTAGCATCACCACGAAATCTTTACGGTAGCATCGCATTATCAAGATAATAACTTCAGATTTTTTGGTTTGACGCGTCATAGTTCAAAACAACTTGTGTTGAAAATGTTCGTTATATTTTCTATTCCAAAGATATATCATACAATATGTGGCGGCTCTACCTCCTACTCTCGCCAGTAGAGGGACAGTAGGACGAGACTTTCCCGCTAGTTCCTGATCCACCTCCAGTTCATATATATACCGTTCTTAACCGCCTTCCACTACCCAGCGTCTAAGGCAGGGTCCGCTAGTCAGCCTTACTGACGAGTCCTCTAGCGGACCTAGGACGAAACGCTCCCCCTTCCTTCTTTCCTTTTCTTTCTCTCCACCACACCTTCCAACAACCGCCACATAATATTAAACATTTCTACGTAGCGGTAAACAATGTGCATCTCTAAAAGGACAGAATTAGGTTGACAATATATCCGCGTGAAGCGATATATTCAAAAGTAGTGACGAAATTACCAATAACACCGTTGGCTAATCGGCCAGAGCGTCCGACTACAAAGGCTACACCCTTTGTAATTATACACAGAAAAATACAATTTAGGTTATATTATCGATTCTACTGTCTATTACATTCGACAGACAGATCTCGACTCTTTTCGATTGTCTGACAACACAATGGATCCGTGACAACCCCTATCTTCTATTATTTCCTTAGGGGTTGTTCGTCACGAGATAATTTTACATTGCGCCTACTTCAATATAGACAGTCGCCGTAATAATACGAATTCAGGTTACGATGCAAAGCGGAAAAACTGCTGATATTATTGTAGGATGTGAGAGATATGCACGTGTGCGTGGGTGAGATAAGATGCGATTGAGACGCGGTATGACTGATATGCGATGTGACTGAAACAATGTATGAAACAAGCGTTGTGCGACAAACGGTCAAGCGTCCGCGCGGTGTGATTGCAAACCTTATCTCTCGGCGTCATTCTCGTGTCTCCTAAGTCAGAAAGACAGCCGAATGAACAAACTTATGACTTCATAGGCTCTCTGACTCAGGAGTGTCGTAAAACAGATGATTCGCCAGGGCGAATAGCGAACTTTGTTCTTGAATCAGAGCGAAGAATGAACCTTGCCTTCCTTATCCTACATTTAAACGAGTAAAGGCTATCCCAAAATTCTCGAAAGATTAGAATTTTGCGCCACTTGTGCGGTAAATTGTTGTCAATGAAAAAAAAGACAGCGTGACAGCAGACAGTTCAGAATTATTAAAAAAGGAGCGCTATACGATAAATAACGCGTTTTCATTGTTAAGCAACATTTTAAAAATAACGAAGCTTTGGTAGTTACATTACTAACAAAATCATTTTCAGCGATGAGGCTCATTTTCATCTTGATGGCTTCGTTGATCTCCAAAATTGTCGCATTTGGGGTTCTGAAAATACATGAGTGATTGTCGGGACACAAGTTGAGACACACCAGAATATACTAGAATGTACCAGAATATTCCATAATATATCATACTATACAGAATTATACAAGAATATACTAGAATGTACCAAAATATACTATAATGTACAAGAATGTACCGTAATATACCAGAACAACTTAGAATGTACGAGAATATAGCATAATATGCCAGAATACACCAGAATATATCAGGATATACTAGAATGTAACAGAATAAACTAGGATGTACCAGAATATATCGTAATATACCAGAACAGCTTATAATGTACCAGAATATATTGGAACGCACGAGAATATAGCATAATATACTAGAAAGACCAGAATATATCACCAGAAGATATTAGAATGTTCCAGAATATATTAGAATATACCTGACTATACAAGGAGATACTAGAAAGTACCCGAATATACTAGAATATACTAGAATGTATCAGAATATTCTATAATATAACATAATACACCAGAATATACTAGAATGTACCAAAATATATACTGGAATTCTCCCGAATATACTAGAATATACCATAATATACCAGAATATACTAAAATATACTAAAATATACCAGAACATACGAGAATGTACGAGAATACATATACCATAATATACCAGAATATACTAGAATTTACCAGAATATACTGGAATGTACGAGAATATATCATAATATAGCAGAATACGTCAGAATATACCACAATACAACATAATATACCAGAATATGTATATCATCTACAACGCAACACTATTTGGTGTGGATTTTGAGCCAGAGACATTATCGGACCATCCTTCTTCGAAATTGCGGCTCATCGGACAACAACAGTTACCGGTGTTCGCTATCCCGAAACGCTAATCCAGTTTTTAGTTCCTAAATTGCAAGATATGGACGTGGACGAGATGTAGCTTCAACAAAACAGTGCCATATACCATACAGCCAGAGAAACAATTCAATTACTGCACGAGTCATTTCCTGATCGCGTAATTTCCCGTTTTGGTGTTCAGAATTGAACACCCATAACATGCGATTTAACACCGTTGAACGTTTTTCTTTGGGATTTTTTAAAGTCTAAGGTTTATACCAACAAGCTCACAACCACTCACGCCTTGAAGGAGCATATTGAGCGCAAAATGCTGTTTTCGAAAAGCGATCGTGTTACGTTCCGCGACTTTATTACAAAAATAAAATAGTTGTAAACAGTAAACATGGTGTTTGTTAGTAGTTCGACGACAGATTGAGACGCGGTGCGATAGATAAGCGGTGTGCTTGAGGCCACGTATGCGATTGGAAATGAATGTGTGTATGATTCTTATGAATTATCGTGGTCCATCGTCTCGTGGTTCATTCGATTCATTTTTGATGTGCAGTTCATTCGGTGTGGAGAGCTTCAGCTATTCAGAGTATACTGTGTGTAGTATTTTGTACAGCGATCGCGAGTCGTGATCGCGAATAAATATATTGCACAGAATCGCGACAGGCATTATTTCCTCGGAGCGAGCTAAGAATTCAAACCCCACATTATTGCAGTGCAATTCGTCAGAGAACTATTAGTAAGTATACATCTTAATTCTGCTTTAAAAAATTCCGTGACAGAAATAAATTCATCTGAATGGTGAAAGTATTCGAACACTCTTCAAACCTAAATAACTTTTTTAAGATTGGACCAAACTTCGTGACTTTTCTTGAGCAATTAGTTGCATTGATGTAATAAATGATACACAAAATAAATTTTGTAAATATTGGAACTGATGTGAATTACATGACCAATAAGAAAGGAACTTTTTAAATACTTTTTATTTGAGCCACGCACAAAAAATTTTAAAGACGCATCTGGTAGATCTATGATAGTTATATGCACGCAGAAAAATTCATTATATTCGATCGACGTACACACGAGCCACGTGCCATCGAAAATGGTGAGAATCGCAATTTTTCACGATTCTTGATCAGTTTCTGCTTAAACTGCAGAAATTTTTACATCTTTCTACGCGTGCCATTTTTTCCCGCGTCAATCGATTTCGGTGAGATTTTCAGCATGTGTATAACTAACACGGTTCTGAAAAACGCATATTTTAAATTTTCATTACGAGTTGAAATAAAAATATTTTAACAAATGTCTTTTCTACTTTCCCGTGTAATTTCTACCAATTAGAATTATTTCAAAATTATTTTTACATATCATTTAATAAATCAATGCTGCTAGTTGCTCCAGAAAAGTCAAGACATTTGGTTCAATTTTGAAAAAGTTATTTAGGTTTGAAGAGTGCACGAATACTTTCGTGCGCTACTGTATTTCTGTACGTGATAATGATTAAACAACGGCTATTTTCGAAACAGATCCTTCAAATGCAACTCTAGATACTAAATACAAATAAATTAAAAGTTTATTGTACAACAGTTATTCGATGTTTAGCTAAAACTGGCAAATAAGTGAAGATATTATGCAGCTTCGTAAATCAAGAACAAAAACCGCAATTATTTTATACTGATCTAATAAATTTCATTCAACACCCAAGCTTTTCGTCACGCTTCTGCGTTTGAATACGTTTGACTCGATAGTCTCGGTATTACGTGACCCCTTAATGGAGTCTTTCATGTTCTCTAGTATAAATACTCTGGGTACATGTAGCCGAGTCTTTCGAGCGTTAAGTATTGAATTTCGGATAGATTCATTTACATGCCATGTAAATTTACATTTTCATCGATATTACCTTTCCATAAAACGATTGGTTCACTGTAAAAACCTCGTAAAGCGTTCCAACGAAGAAATAAAGAATATCGAAGATTATACTTGTGAATAAAAAAAAATTGGCGCACTTACCCTATTGGCAATAATATAAGTTACAAAAGCACTACGTATATCGATGCTATTTAATTTTGTAGTACTTTACTTTACGCGCCAATGTAATACTAGTTTAGAAACCTTAGTGTTTGTATTGTTGGAAATTAAATCCAATCGAGTGGAGACGTCATTGAATTAATAAGGAATAGACAAAATAAGAAAGTCTTGGGATAAAAATAAAAAGCTGGGTGCTGGTACAATACTAACATCGCATTTGCTGTGTAAACTATTCGGCGTTTGTTTTTAAAGTCTAGAATTCTATTTAGTCACATCGCATCATAATTCAGGAAGAATGTTAATGGATACAATTTTACAAATCTTAATTGTATCTTCTTATTTTAAACCTCATGTTAACCGATTTCTTACATGATCTAACAGAGTGGAATATATTTCTCTAGATACATATAAAAAATATCAATGGAATTATGAGAAGACAACAAGCCGTTAACACATTGGCTGCTTCGTTGATCAAATTCGAGTAACATGGTTCTTGGATTAGGTGTAAAAATTAATGTTTATAGTTACATATTCGAGAAAGGCAAATGTTATTATTAGTATTAATTAAATTACGTTAACTTTAAGAGATTTTTGACGATAAGAAAAAAAGAAATAATTTCGATTTATAAAATTACAATTATATAAATAAAATAGATCTTTTGGAAAATTTATAACGAAAGGAGAAATATTATTTTTAAGATTTAAGCATACTGTTCTCAGATTATGGCAAAACGTGATTTGATAAAATTCTACCTTTAATGAATAGACCTTTCGTTGTTATCTTACAGTTCAATACCTCTTTGATTTGAAAATCCAATTATGAGCCGCTCATTTACCAAATCAATTAACTCCAAAGAATTACGCGTAAAGAAAATCGATAAATCTGTATACATTAATTTTAGCTTATTTCCAATTAACTTGATTATTACAAAACTTTATTTCAAATGGAATTAATCGAATGCTATCACTGTGAACTATAAAGAAATCGATTACTGTGCGAAACTTGGTTCACCTTTGAAAAGATTAAAATAAGTAGCTTTCAACCACGAAGCACGATCTATTAATTTCGGTCGAATACTTCCACAAAAACGAGAAGGAATTAAAGTCAATACTCCGCAGCGAAAGCGAAGCAGGTCGTCACGTTTATTTAACGCGACGTTAAGTATTTCATCCCACCATAACTTGCCACTCGTAAAAACAAACACCATAAGAGAAGCGAAAGCTGCAGTTACACGTAAGTGTTTGCGGTAAACGAACTTCCAACGAGAAGTTACTTTTTGCGCCCATTTTCTGCTTCACCTGGCTCATGATAAGTATAAATAGAAATCAAGGAGGAAGTTCCAACGATAACCAAAACACTTTTCCTGGTCCGTGTCCTGGGCGCAGGGAACGTGGGATTTTATTCTCTTTTTGTCCGCGAAGCGAGGAACATAAACACAGAGGTACTCGTTCCAATATTTTTCGAGTGAATGAACGGTTTCTATGAAGTCGGAGCTAAAGGTCTCGCGGTCTACACAAATATTTTTGCCGTAATGACTTACATGTTACATTGGATATACAAAGAACGATAGCATGAAGTGCTGCGCGTTATGCAGCGCTGAACAATTCTAACGAAGTTTCTTCACTTTCTTCTACCATGCATTGTGTTTACAGGAATAAATAATTCGAATATACAGTGGATAAGAAAAGTATTCGTGTCCCCCAGGGATCTGTCCTGAGTGTTACATTTTTCTTACTTGCAATTAATAAAATCACGAGCATCATCAAAGCACCTGTTAAGTGCACCCTGTTTGCAGACGATTTTACACTCTTCGCTTCCGGAAAAAACATCGAGACTACACAACTTATTCTACAGGGAACCCTAAATCAACTCAACACTTTTTCCCTAAATACTGACTTCAAGTTCTCTGAATCAAAATCAGCAGTTATAGTTTTCAATCGAAGTACTACCGAACAAGACAAGCCAATGCTGTTACTCGGAAATCATACTCTTTCTGTAGTCAACCAAGTAAAAATTCTTGGACTCATCTTTGACAGCAAACTTACGTGGATACCTCACATCAAGCAAATCAAAGAAAAATGTACCAGGAAACTTAATATTATGAAAGTAATAGCATCCAAAAAGTGGGGAGCAGACTTCAAAATTCTAATCACTACATATAAAGCCTTAATTAGATCTAAAATTGATTATGGATCGATAGTATACAATTCGGCCAAATTTACGATGCTTAAACAATTAGAAACAATTAACAATAGCGCAGCAAGAATTGCAACGGGAGCTTTCTGCACTAGCCCTGTGGTAGGCTTACTTAGCGAAGCAAACCTGCCACCACTTGACTACAGAAGAATGCAACTAACTCTTTCATATATAGTATTCTAACCACTGCATCATCCCGGTATAATCCGACGAAGGAAATAATTTTTTCAAATAAATATATCCATTTATTTAATAGCAAGACTAAATTACCGAAGCCAATAAACATTCGTATTGCCAATATATTGGAACAGTTACACATATCGCTCCCTAATATTTTCCAAATTGAAGTTATTAGCACTCCACCCTGAACATTGAAAATACTCTATCGAAAAAACTAGAAAACCATGATCTCTTGAAAGCATCCTTCCTAGAAAGTTCCAGCCGTTTTTCAAACTATTCACCAATATACTGTGATGGATCTAAAACTAAATTAGGAGCTGGCTGTGGTGTAGTAACCCCCGAAGAAAACATTGGTTTTAAACTATCGGACTACTTCTCAATTTTTTCATGTGAGACTTACGCTATTCTGGAGGGACTGAAGTATATAAAAAAAGCTAATAACAAAGGCAAATTCATTATCTACACGGACTGTAAAAGTGCCCTCGCAGCTCTACATGATACCGAACCGGAAAATCCTATTATTAGACAAATTATCGAAAAATACAATGAAATTCTGTCAAATAAACAAGCTACTGAAATTTTGTTTGGGTGGGTTCCATCACATGTTGGAATTACAGGGAACGAAAAAGCTGATAGAGTCGCAAAAGAGGCCGCAAAGTCATCTCGTCATTCTCTCGAAATACCCATGTATCACAAAGAGGTTTTTAATTCGTTTCACAAGACTCTGAAAGAACACTGGAACTTGTCCTGGAAAAACGGTCATAATTCACAAATCCATCATATCAGAAATGACATCTTCCAATTTAGCCCGACACTATCGTTCAACAGAATGCATCAGGTTGTGTTGACCAGACTAAGGATTGGTCACACAAACCTGACTCATGCCTACTTAATAGAAAAGAAAAACCAACCAATATGCATCAGCTGCCAGTCTACTAATTCGATCGAACATATCATTACCGAGTGCCGAAAATACCAACGGGAGAGAAGTCTATACCAAATCAGCAGAAACATCAAAGAAGCCACTAATACTGAAAACTCTTGTTCAAGACTTCTGCAATTTTTAAAACATATAAATATCCTGCAATTAATTTAACCTAATTTTTGTGTTTATTATACTGTATCTGTATGTTAAGCGTATGTTTCACTTAATTTAGCTAAATTCTTGTATTTATCACTGTGAACAATATCGTTGTTGCTAATGACCCTAATGGGTTGATGCAACAAAAAATAAATTAAATTAATTAAAAGTATTCGTACACCTAAATTTTGTGTCATAACATTGTACACCAGGTATTAATATTCGGACACCATGATACTCGAGAAGTTTTTGCTGTATATGTATCTCCACCGTTAATGGACTTAACGAATTCGTCGTTTTATAATAATAGAAAACACTTATTTTAAATGCCAGAAACATAATTTTTATTTATTTAATTTGTTCACTTTTCGTGTCAATCACTGTGTATCAAAATCCCATTTCCCAACAGATGGTTTGTAGTTATACCTTATCGAATGGTACAGCAGCCATTTAAATCGACTGAAGAGCATTTTTGACCACCTTAACCGGCTGTTACGTCGTAACAACATTATTTATAAGAGCATATGAATTTTGCGACACTGTACAAGTTGAGCACTCGGTATACTCCGACAAGCCGGCGTTTTGGAAATCCCCAGCAATAAGCCACCCCTACGTCCATCGTCTTGCGACCAGGCGCAACGGCCAAACCGAAAGTTTACCTGCGATCGCGCAGCTTGACCAAGCCACCATCGATTCTGATTGATGCGCTTACATGAACCATTTTTTGTATAAATACTGCACACTTTTCGCACTCTAGACGATTCACATTTCAAACGTCACTGAAACTACTTCAACTCAATTAAACCGCTCGTTTGTAAATCCGTATTATTTTTATTCGTATCAATAAGTCGTGTGTTTTTATAATATTATTTGCACCACCCCTAAATATCGAGACTTGTTAAGTTAAGCGCTCGAAGGGCAAGGATAAATATAAAACATTCTTATAAAACGATTTATTATTTGTGCGCCTAAAACACTGGCTATATCCTTTGATTAAATTTTCTGCGATCTTAATTATAACAAATTGTGGAATAAACAAATGTGTATAATTATTTCCAATGGAAACATCTTTACTGTTTTAGTAATTGCATAATAAAGAACCTGAAACGATCATTTTACCTCGCATTGTAGACGTAGCGTTAATGATTATTTGTACCCCTGATCTTCAGGAAGGAAAATTAATTCGTTCCTCTCTGTATCTAATGTATGCTCCGTTTCAGCAACAAAACTTGCAGACTCCGATTCAAACGAAGCCAGAACAAAGTGATTTATACAGGCAAGTATCCGTGTCAGAAAAGTTACACCCCAAGCAGCGTTTATGTCGTATCGGCGCTGTCGATCTCAGGGACGGTATAATTTTGCCATAAGCTAAGCCAGGCTGTGTCAGGCTGCCTCCGTAAATTGTTTAACTTTACACCTTCTCCCAGGCGAATGCTTACACTCCACCAGCTCATATTCTACCGAAGCAATATACGTGTTTTCCCGCCTCGTCATCAAATTTTTCCTCCGACATACTTATACAACGTTGCGAAACTACTTCGCCGAACCACTTGAGAAACGACCTTGTATCAATCGTCAGAGATGAACGTTTATTATACAGGATTATTCCTCAATTATACGGAATCTGACCAGATTTTTTTTGATAAATGGCACGATCATGTTTAGGATCATGCTGAAAATTTGACCTAAATTGGGTACTGGCCTTACGAGTCACAAAAGATTAACCCTTAGCACTTCAATGGCTCCTCTGAGGCGACACCAAATATTGTGAGACAATTTTTATATTACAATGTTTGTATTTAAGAAGTTGGTAAAAATCGAAGTGTTGCATGCACGATTAATAGAAACAAATTTGATATGGACGAAAGGAAGTGAACCACGTGCAATGGAACTATTCTAGGACAAAAAATGTACCGATTTTGGAATTAAAATTGCTTGGAGTGCAAAAGTGTTAATGATAGCGAAGATCGCAGTTTTTCGCGACTTTTGATCCACGACTATAAGAAATTTGGAGATTTTTACACCTTCTATGTTTGTAACTTGATCCTGCGTCAATCGATTTCGATATAATTTTTAGCATGCACGTAAATGACAGAGATCCACAAAAAGCACTGTTTTAATTTTCGTCGAGAGGTCAAACGAAAATGTTTAAAAGCTTTTGTTATTTCTTCTATAATTTCAAGTAATCAAAAGTTTTATTTACAAAATTGTCGCATATTGTGTAGTAGGCGAGTTCTTCTATCATCTAAAAAAGATTGAAGTTCCTCGATCCAATTTTGAAAAAATTATTCCGTTTCAAATAGTGTCCAAATATTTTCGCGACCGACTGTAAATATGAGTTCTTTGAGATGTAAGAAATAGATCCTTATTATTATGTAGAATATATTCATTTACATATAATAGTAACTTCTAACATATTATTTTCTTTACGTAGGACAATGTTTATAACCTGCCATCGATTAAACTTTGCTATATTTGAATTCAAATGTTTAAATATTTCTGTTATTTGCAATTCCAAATTCTGAGTGAAGCGAACGCATTGACTCTTAAACTTGCCGATCAAAGTCCGTCAAATTAATATTGAACAATTAGTGGAGACTTAAATGCATTTTCTAAAGTGTTCTTTTCACATTAGAATTATTTCAAGCATAAATACAATCTTCTGCAACATCGAGCGAAATGTACCAAGAGATTTGTAAAGTCGATTTGTCAAATGGAAAAATTCAATTCTATATTTTCCACTTACTTTTGACATAGAATCAACCCTTATTCGATTGTACCACCGGTTACATGACCCACTGTATTATTCCAGTGTTCGCGTTTTATTATCGTATCCTTCAAAGTCCTGGCTACGCAGTCTGACAGAAATACGATATGGAGTCGATACTTTACGCAATGGCGATTGTTTGCTGGCTCGATCCTAACGCAGCATAATTATACGGGGCGTTTACTTAGCTGAATTCATCGTATACGATCAAATATTTCTGAGCTACAGTGGATCGAAGCCGGTCTATGGTTCCCTTTGGAGTCGATGAACGCGAGAAATCACTAAACTCGAACGAAGAGTACCCTCTAGCCTCGTACGACGTCAATAGAGTGAAGGAGGAAACCAATGAAAGCCACGGAAAATGATAATAAATATTGAACATTACTGACCGTTTTCCGATATCACATTTATCGTATTATTTATACGGAGCTAACGTCAGTACCACTTTCAACTTGTTACCATCGACGGCAGGAAACAATATTTGAAGTGATTCCTAACCTGGCAAACTTTTACATCAACTATCGGCTTTACCGCGCTAAACATACAACTAATTTTGTTTCACTTTTTAGTTCAGCAGGCGCGTAAATACAGAATGTTTGTACAGTGAACCGTGGTAGTAATCGAACACTCTTTAAATCAGAATAACTTTCTTGAAATTGGACAAAACGACTTGACTTAAGGATTTTGTGAAAATTGTGATTGGTAAGAATTACATGGAAAAGGCAGCTTTTAATACTTTTTTATTTAAACTCGAAATGAATATTCAAAACATACGTTTTGTAGATCTACGTTAGTTATACACATTCTGAAAATTTGATTGAAATCAATTAACGTTCATACGAAGTACAAACAGTTGAATTTGATGGAATCCGCAGTTTTTAACGACTTTCAGTGAATTTTTGCATAAAATCCAGAGATACTAACATCTTTTGATGAAATTTTCAGTATGTGTATAACTAGCATAGATCTACAAAACATATATTTTATATTTTCATCAAGGACTTAAAGAACACAGTTTTAAAAAGTATTTTCTTATTATTTCATACCATTCTTACCAATGTTATTATATAAAAATGCATTTTCCACGCCAGGTAAGAAATCGATGTTTGTAATTGCGTGGATATGTGTGATGGAAATGAGAAAGAATCGTAATGAATGAATACAAAATGTATGAAGTGAATTTGGTTATGTGATTAAAGAAGTATAGACCGTTTTGAAAGATTACTATTTTGACTTGTTTTTTTTATTTAGATCAGTTTTTAATTAATGTGCCATATTCCTTTGATAATTCGACTCTCTGTCTGAACAGTAATTGTAAAAAAACGAAATACTTTGGTTTAATTTTTTTTTAATTGTTTAGATTTAAAGAGTGTCCGAATACTTTCTGTGAGCCAGTGTATATTGAACGACTGATATTTCCTATAATACAACGACGCAAGTTTCAAAAGTGATTCTACGTCTGTCAAACGGAGAAACGATGATAACATTTGCATAATGAACCTGTCAAGTTCTAATCAAGCCATGAGGTGAATAATAGTTCAGATACAGACCGCCTTACTCTGTCTACTTACTAGTCCTACTTCTGCAAACTCTCAAGATGATTAGGCGAGCCAACGAGGACTTACGATAATCACAATGTCGTGCCTTGAAGTACATTTCCATTTGACTATACGGTATTCGCTATACTTGAATGCATACAATTGCCAAGATATAATTAGTGTAATTGCGTATGGTACTGTTAACGGATGAGACCTCAAATTGGCGACTTTGAAAAATTAGTAGATCCTTGGAAACCGAGTGCTAGATGAGAATGATTAAAATTTGTTGGTTTTCAAGGATTCTTTGTTAGCACAGGACAGTAATATAATTTCGAAACGAGATCTTCAGGTTTTCTTATTGTTTAGAAATATTAGAAGCAAACAAATAAAATTCTTAAAGTGTAAAGATCCATCAACTTATTTTAATAGAAATGTAAATTAATAATGTATACTTAACCCTTTGCGGAAGAGGATTTTTTTAAATATTGGAAATATTTTCTCCAGGAAGCTAAATTTTGTATTAAAGTTTTAAATTCTGAGCGAAAATAAAAAGATATACTAATCTTATGTTAATGCAATAATTAAATTATACTTCTTGCAACATTAAAGATTGAACATGCGAACCTCATGTCGCCAATGTGACGATATTCGTCCTCAAAGGGTTGAAATACGAATCTTATGCAATAAAATTGATCAATTGTCTAGTGTAATGAAAAAATTTGAATTTAATGTTCGATTTATTTCAATAATCGACGACGACTAAATTTGTTTCTCCTCAGAAATTCATAAATTGTTAACTTCCTTTTTCAGCAGTCATTAACCGATCATTATTCCAACATCTTCAAAAAGGCAACAATCAATTACATTTTAAACTTAGAGCATAAAGTTATAATTATACTGCACAACACTACATACGTTTTGCAATATTGACTAGACTATTAACCCTTTGCACAAGAAGCTGTTTCAACAAAAAAATCAAAGCATTTCTTCACACTCATTCTACATGAATTATTTCACCTTATGTACACGGGTTTTTTTACTGTTTTTCGTCTTCTCAAGCGTTAAATTTTTATCAATTTCTTAGATATAAAGATTGGAATGTTAAAATTGTTTTAAGTATTAGTGTGTCAATTTTTCGTGGTGACTCAGAATTACCATTCGAGTGCTAAGAGTTAACTGTAGATCCATATTTTTCATTAATGAAACAGTCCTAAAAAATGAATATCGTGTTTTTTTTTTAAGATAATGTGCACTAGTAAATTTTGTTACTCGGTAGATTAACAGTGTTAAGTATTCTGTTGTAATTTATAACGCAATGGATTGAGGAAATGGTCGGTGATGGTAACATGGCACTGATCGAGTACCTACATCGCTCTTAATCAGCGGTCGGAAAACAATAGAAGAGGGTATCATTTCTTTCTGTTACTTCTCCGGAGGCATCAATTAAACAGAAAAGGCTGTTCGCGCATTGTACGACGGCTAAACAACTCACTGTTGTTAACCACGTTTGATGTAATCAATAGAGATAGCAAACTCGCCGGCGAGCAATCAGAGCGATACACGCTGCGCGTTTCATGACTCGCTCACTCATTCACGACTTCACTCGCGAACGTGTAACGAGTAAACTAGCTTCGTATAATTGACGCTTAAACTGTGAATATTCTGAGCGTGCGAGTACTTTTCAAGCGGCAATACGTTTCGAGTGCCAATGAAACTGTTTGTCACAGTTACATTCAATGACAGAACGATGGAAGGACACCGTAGTAAAACTTTTTCGCTTGTAACAGTCGGTCGTACATGAGAGTACCTACTGCTTTCGCCAAGCAAATAGGTATGTGTATGTTTAACGTTGTTAAAAATCATAAACACATATAAACAATGTGATTATCTGCTCATTAACATTTTTTACTTCCTAAGTTTCCTTTTATATAATTTTTGTTGGGGGCCTTGAAATGAACTTATAGGACTTATGGTCCCTTTCCAGATTCTTTATTTTGCAATTATTTAAATTATAAAACTGCCTTCGCAGAAATCGATTGAATGGATATCTTTTACTCAATTATGCATTCTACTAAAAATTTCACAAAATAGAAATAAATGAAGTTTTATCGCTTTTATAAGGCTATATATACTTTATAATATAAATAAAATTCATGAAACTTGTCTGAGACAAGCAGACAAAATTTGCTCGACATTCAACGTGTTAATGCTCGGTAAGTTTAGTGTTAACCCTCAGAACATGAATTATTTGTACTATTTTATAGTAGATGACGCTTAAGACTATTCACTAGTCTATTTATCAATTTTTTAGAATATATTTTTAGAGAACTATTCACTGGTCTATTTATACATTTTTTCAATATATTTTTAAAAGATTATCCACTGTTCCATTTATTAATTTTTAAAAATATATGGTTAGTGAGGAGGAAAGGGCGATGCGTAAAATGACAAAGTCTATGTGCCGGTTTCCTCAACTCAAATTTATTTGACTAGTGTGCGGGGGCGACTCGCAGAAAGTCACGACTGTCTGATGGACGCGGTAGAAGTAATCTTTGAAACGGCTTGAGTAGCTCCTTAAAAACTCCCTTAGAAAAAGACGAAAAATGCAGGATAGATGCGAAACGGAATAGTGGGAGTGTTAAGGCTTCGCTCACTGTACTGAACGAATTTTGTTAATTCGTATTTAACTAATATTCGTGTAATATAATTGCTAGAATCATTGTAGAAACTAACACTAAAGCTATCATCATCGGTTAAACTACTGATTTATTATTTAATGACTTATTACAAGGCATACCGGGGATAATTAACTGACTTTCTTTAATTGGTATGAGAGGCTTGAAAGGATTGTTACATTTCTATATTCGCCATATAAAACCAAACTGTTTAACTAATATTCTGTAATTGTTAGAAGAGATGTGGAAGTATTAATACATTTTTATATTCGCGATATAAAACCAAATTGATTAACTAACATTCTTTAATTGTTAGAACAGATTTGGAAAGATTGATATATTTTTATATTCGCCATGTAAAAACGAAAAGACTAACAGAGTTTCTTTTATTGATGCAAGATACATTGAAGGATTGTTCCATTTTTATATTCGCCATATAAAACGAAAATGATCAACTAACATTATTTAATTGTTAGAAGAGATTTGGAAGGATTAATACCTACATTAGGAATGATAGACCCATTTATCTTAAAACATGCAGCAAATTAAAACATCTCCAAAAGAAATGAATCTCACAAATACTCGTAAATGAAACCACCCTAGATTTGAAGGCTGAAGTTGCCGTTTTAGAATGACACCTAAAAAATTGAACTATGGCTTTTCCCACTGTTTTATGGATAAAAAATAAGGAGTAAGTTCGAAAGTCGTGTAAAACCCTCACGTTCTAAAGTATACTACTGTAAAGTTAGCACTACACCTCTCATTCAAACGTCGATAAAACAACTAAAAAGAATCGTACATCAATGTTTAAAACGTCGTTGTACAGAGAAAACTTTCATCTTTGAATCTCTAGCGGTTGCAGTGCCCAAAACAAAGTTCAAAGTTTTCACAGACATGAATCCGTAACATATTTATGAAAGAGGAGACACTTGAAATTATGAAGATGCCAGTTGACATATAGGATCGACTGTTTGCAACACAACATAAAACTCTGAGAGTGTTTTTCTACAAACCAAATTTTTCAAATAGGTAGTCAAACTATCTCGAAAACTGCAGCACCGGACGAATTCAACCTTATGGACATATCCTATGTATGTATAGAAATCTAGTCCGACCGTGGTTTTTTCGTTTTCTTTATATAGTGTTTATTTCAGAGATGAAAAACCGAGAAATCTTCTTGGTAAAATTACACATTTTGACTTTGAAGCATCATTTCGTTCAACCATAATTTCGTCGGTCTTCGTACAATTAAGTACTGTAGAATTTAATGTGTCAATTACATTTTTCATATTTTCCAGAATAGGTGAACATGAAATATCAAATAAGAAAAGCTATCGAGAAATTGCAAGCTCTCCTTCTGTTCTTCTACATTTTACAGTAAAAAATGGTTACAAATATGTCAAACAGTATACGTTTTGTACATCAGACAGTTTGTTAAAGAGAGTCTTGCCATGTCGTTATTCTACAGAATAAGTATAGACTTTTTAAATATAAAATCATTAAGTTATCGTGGATCAAGAAACTTGTAATTTTTATGCAATTATCGTTACCGTTATTTATATTATTAGATTATTCATACAATTTCTAACAGTAATTTTGGAGGGATTTCACAATTTTTTGTTGTAATTACTTACTTTTACTTAAACTTGTAATTTTCATGTAATTATGCTTACTGTTATTTATATTATTAGATTATTCACACAATTCGTAATAATAATTTCAAAGGAGTTTCACACTTTGCGCTATAATACATTATAGAACAGTATAAGGTACTCAAAATAGCAATTACATTTAATAAATAATAGAAACAGTTGACAGCAAATATTTACATAATTCTAGTGCAACAGTCAAAACTATATCTAGTTATCTATTTTACATATTTATCCAAAGTATTTTTTATGTTTTGTTGATATATTATACTTCTTTCATTTCTGATCTAGAATATCATTAGCGTGTATGCTCTAATATAACATAAAAAAATGAAATATTCCATTTACAAAATTGAACATCGCTTTCATTTTTTAAGAAATATTGCAAATATAAAGAAATAATACATATCATTATGGCATGATAAAAGGCATTAAAACATTTCCCTCTTCATTTCGTTTAATATACGTTGCATAGAACAGCCTGTGTGCTCGTTTCAACAATATATCACATTGTTGAATCTCTGTACCTTCGTTACAGGGCTACATGTCTACGATGAAATAAACTGAATTTATTTTTCAACAATTATGTGTTCTGCTAGTACGATCCTTCAGGGATATTTTCCCAGAGTATTATTTCGACATTCAAAAAGCTGCTGGATATATGTTTGCGAATGTGCAGTCGTATTTCATAATGATGTCAAACCCTTTACATTCGAAGCAATTTTAATTTCAAAATCAAGACAAGTCTTTCGATCTAGAACATTTTCATCCTACACAATCTTTTTTACATTATAAGCTTGAAATTGAACTTGTTTTCTCATAAAACATTTGAGGTTTTAAGGATTAATGCGATACAAATGAATTTAATACTGTAAATAATTGGTCTGAATAGTGGTATGGCAATTTTAACTGGTGCCTCGGAATCACCATTCGAGTGCAAAGGGTTAATACTGTAAATGCGGTTTTCAGTAACGTTTTTTAGAGGATTATCTAATTCCTGATCAAAACGATTTCCGATTCGCACATCTTCTTCTATTTATGCTTGACATCCGGTTTACGCTACTTTATCCAAAGTAAAAAACAAAGAAACGGTATTTTGTTCGAATATTAATGGGAATAACTGTATCTGTATACGAAGGTACCATGGTGGTGATATTGTTTCTTAGAGCTTCTAGGCTATTCATGATTTTTGAGATGTCTAATTTCTACCAGGTTTGTAAATATGAAACCGGAATTTGCCCATTAACGACAGCTCAGTATTTCTTAATTTAATTTCCACGAGTTCTCTTGTTCTTTTGTACTCGCCACAGAAATATTATCTCTGAATGTGGACCTGTGAATCACGCAGTGAGAACAAAATTAAATTTTCTTTTATTTCCTGCGGTTATTCGATTATGTTCCGTTAATATCCTCTCCAAAACTACGCTCATATTCTTTTAGAAATGAGTATCTAAAATTATGTTTTGAAAGTTTAATTATGAGACTTGTCTTGAGCCTTTTAAATGCGAATAGCGGCTAGGAAGGAATAGTTTGAATATTGTGTAAGTTTTACTACGTCTGTAAATATGAAACCGGAATTTTCCCATACATTACACTAACTGTCAATATAGTTACTCCCAAACAGCGTCATGTTTTGTATGAACCGTCGCACTCTATTTCCCTGTGATCTCGTCACATCCATATTTTTTTTTTACCAGAATATCGACCTTTCTCCCGAAGACATCAACAACCTGTCTCCATACCAGACTCGAGTGTCTCCCCTCGAACAATTCAGAAAGTACCATTTAATGGCAACTTTCGAGATCATTGATCAATTTAACCAGTTAACTCTGGCGAACGATTTTCAAAGCGTTCACCTATGTGTGTTGCGAAAATCAAAAGTTCTAGCCAGAGCATACGAAGATGCATGAATCCATCTGAAATTATTTTTCATCATCAAATCAAATCATTTCATTTGTTTCATTTCGTCTTAACCTCCAAATATTCTAGACATATTGAAATTTACGAATACATTTTAGTTTTCGCTAAAATTACAATTTAAATAGCTAATGGTAACTAAATTTTATGCATGACGAGTATACTCGACGTGACACAAAATACTGAAAATTTTCCATGACGAGTATACTCGTCAAACATAGCTAACTGATTAAAAAGCTTCGGGTTCCAAACTTCAAAGTAGACGATCGACGAGAGAAGATCTTTTTAAATCGTACTAGCAGTACCAAGTCTGTAAATATAAAACCGGTTTGCAATTTTCGTATAACCAAATTATAACCAATATAGACATCGCAGCATGAATCTGTTGAGATTTATGCTCAGTGGTACAGGATCGCAGAAAGAAAGTTTAATACACACGAAATCTACATTTATTAATTACACTAATTTAGAACACTGCGGAACACACGCGGGACGTCTTTTCACGGAGACGCACGCACGAAGAAGAAAGAAGGCGCCTCGTCGGCGAACAGAGGACGATCGCACGCCGATCGTCATCTGTTAATCATGGATGCCTAAAGCCGCGTATCGCAATGTCATAGGGCTATGCGCTTAGGGCCCCATTTCCAACAGAATCATCCAAACATAAAGGTCCAGGTCCAATACAGTCCAAACACAAAAGTTCTTCTAAATTTCAGGCCCTCTTACTCACTCTGTACCTTCTTATTCCCCCTGTATCATTTTACTCATCCTGTCCCTGATCACTCTTCTTCATCGACATAAAAACCCCACGCATTTTTGGCCATCAGTTCAGATTTTTGTAGTTTGTGCCAAGGTACGAAACTTGTCATTACGAATTAACACATTGCGTACGGCGCTTTGCGAACTCAACGCGCTCCCAGAGTTCGCACATTCTTTAACGCTCCAAAAGCATACTAGGCAAGCAATACGATGCATATATGCACATTTTTAATTGGCATTTGGTATTATATTCGCATAAAGTATTCTTAAATATTTATATTTTATTCATCTATTTATTATATAAGGTTTTTTACATTTTATTTCACAAACTTGAATAATGCTTTAGAGTATGATATCTGGTAAAGCATACTCCCTTGTGCAATGGTGTTCGGTAATAGGTTGAAAATGTAAATGATTTTTAAATAGCTGTTTCCTTACAAATTAAAACACGAACTTTGATATAACAAAATGTATAACAATAAACACCTTTATAAGGTACGGCACATGATCGGCACAGACCTACCGATGTACTAGCTATACTGATTGATTGTTTTTACATGCTTGGAATGTCAACATTCAGTTATTTTGCTTATCATTTGTCACAAGAATGCACAAGGTCTCATTACCCTGGTAACGTAACACAAACATTTGTCTCTGATTGCATAAGTCATCGATTCAGTCGAAAAAACATGAAAACGAGATATATCGTGGCCCGGCCGCAACGTTCGGCTTGTTTTTAACATAAGAACAAAAACAAATCGTAAAAACTAGTTGTAGGATGTTTCGCTGTTGGTGACAAATGACGGTCCGGGCGAAAGACGGCAGACCCATTATTTTTGTGATACCTGTCTAGAAAAGCCAAAATTACATATTGACAATTGCTTCGAGAGGTATCACACTTTGGATGATTACAAAATGTAATAATTGTATAATTTTTTGTTTTTTTAGATATCATAACATTTGTATTCATAAACAATTAAAAAAATGTATTTTTTTCCCTCCAAAAATGGAGTTTCCCCTAGATTTTCATTCCAATTTATATATAAACGTTTTTATTAAAAAGGGGTATGGAAAAGGAAAAGAACAATAAAAGTTTTAAAAAAATGCGTTTCCTTATTAGAGTTGTTCCTCTCTAGAAGATATGACAAAAATAATAACATAAAACGATGACTTTTCTTTTAATGCGTATATCATTAACTTACATGTGAATATGATTTTTTCACTAAAATCGCTTCGAGTTGCTGGTAATATGAATGAAAAAACACTTCGAGTGCAAAGGGTTAATAAACCTCAAATATTTTCGAAAAGTATCGTTCTTAATCTTGCAACTCGGGATTCAACACAATGTAGTTATCGCCAAACCGCGTTATTGACGCCATTTTTTTGTTTTGACATCTGATAAAGATTTTCAACTCACAACCATACAAGTTTCATACAACAGCATTGTTTTTAATAGAGTTGAACATGTTGAATTTTGTGTTGATTTTGGAATACGTTGTCAAGGTCATTATTCTGAACAATTTTTCTCAGTCTCCATACGTTTGAAAGCCATGGGAAAGATCCAGAAGATAGGAAAATGGCATTAAAAGGCAACGCAAACTGATTTTGCTTCATGATAATGCACCATCGTGCACAGCAAACCCGGTCAAGGAAACGATTGAGGTGTTTAGTTGGGAAAGACTTTCGCATGCAGCTTGCTCGTCAGACATGGCTCTATCCGAATATTTCTTAATTGCATCAGTGGGACACGTACTTGCTAAACAATGCTTAACATCTTACAAAAATATTCGAAAATGGCTCGATGACTGGTTTGCCTCAAAAAAGGAACAGTTTTTTTGGCGTGGCATCTACAAATTGTCAGAGAGATGGGAAAAATGTATAGCTACCGATGGGCAATACCTGGAATAAAATATGTTGTATCATTTTCATATAATAAATGTGTATTTTCTATAAAAAAAATTCCGGTTTCATATTTAAATACCTGGTAGTTGTTCGCGTTTTATTATATGGTTGATTTCTGTCCGAGTATTGCTGCGTTTTGTCGTGATTGGTTAGTGACTGGTTATATGAGCGATGGAAGGAGTATGCCTGAAGGAGTGGGAAACTGTCAATGAAGGGATATGGTGATTTATTGTTGCTAGTCTGGATTTCGTTTCGTTGAGTGCGTCGCACCCGGTGTCCATCCGTCGGGGTAAAAACTGTCCGCGTACGGTGCTTGCAAAATGGCCGACTCCTTCACAGCCGACTTAAGTGATTTATTGCATCCCTTTAGGTTATGCTTGCTAATTTACTGCGGACAGGATGAGGCACGTATAACCTTCGGTGTTGCCGTCGCAACAGTATTTATTTATTTATTTATTTATTTGACTGTTATGTAGGAACATCTTCTGTCATATACTTCGAAAATTCTGCTGCACAAAGAGATTTACGACGGGTCGTTGCTCTCGAATTATAAATCAGCGCATCGCATGCTTTCTATATTAAAAGCGTCGTAATAAAGTAATTTGTGGACCTTGATTTTAAATCAGATACCCTAAAAAAAAAAAAAAAAGAAATAGCACGTTCCAGTGTGTCTGTCATAAATCTACTGATATTAAAAACTCTTGTTTATAATGAATGCTCCGGAACATTTCCCTTCAAAGGAAAATATCCCTGTGTAACGTCAACACTATACGAAGCCTTCGCTCAGGTAATTTTTGTTCTTCAGTTTATCTCTCTGTACACCGATCGAATTTATCAAGGAACAAGATGGGGCGAAGTCTTGGGAAAAATTCCAGAGGACTCGGCTGCGTCGCGGCGACAGGGATATGAAAAAATCCGTCGTAGACCGGGTCGGTCTTGAGGATGAGGCAGGATCAGGGATGGCTCGCGTAAAAGTGGCCTTGAGCCGGGATTAATCCGCCGGCAAACAAAGATACCGAATCCTCTCTAAGCGGGGCACGATGACGCGCGGCCCTCTTTCGACATCACCCTCTCGTCTAGCAGCGTTTCCTGCGGCGCCTGCGACGTATCTTTTCTTTCGAGAGTCCTCGAGCGAAGCTCTTTTGCTTTTTCTGAACCGACTCGGCTCGGCGTTCGCTGCGTGCCGTTCGCCGAACAGAGACAGAGGATCGAGGAAAGGGAAAAGGGGGAAAGGTAAAGGGAGAAAAGCAAGTCCTTCTGGCCGTTCGTTCGACTGCCGCCGCAATATTTATACCCTAACAGTGGTAGCCGGGTTGCGCGACGGCGCATTCTTGGCGCCGGCAGAATAATCAAAGTGAAATACCGATCGTCGAGAGGGAAAGGTTCGACGCAAACGCCGCCGCACCGTTGCAATGTCATTTTCACGCAGTAATAACGTTGCCATTGATGGTGACGGACGCTTTTGCGAGCACCGTGGCACAATGATGCTTGGCCAGCGCCGTCTCAATTACACCGTTCCGCGAAACAATATAAACGATACCAATGTTTAATCAAAGGATAGAATGCGCGGGCTGTCGACAAAGACTTGATTAATTATTTCCATTAATTGATCATTGGAAATGCTTATTACGTCCGCTAATAACTTGAAACTCTTGAGACACGGGGTGTTCGGTTTTCAAACGTTATCGTTGCTGCAGTCCATTGTACGCTTATTATTTTGCATCCACCGATCGTTAAGGACTTGCAAATCTCTTTGTTGTTGAGGGGAATTGTGGTGACACCGCAGTATTCAATGTTTCTTAACGCTTCGAGGACTTTGTTCTCGTTGATCGGGGAGCTTGTTTCTCTTTTGTGTGATTGCGCTTTTGCACTTGTTCGAAACCAGGGGCTACTTAATAAAACACTCTGTAATACTTTTCAATATAACTCTGACTTTACTTTAAAAGAGCGTATAAGGCACATCTTTACTCCTCGAAAGAATGGTTTAGAGCGAAATTCAAAAGACGAACCATAACCGCACATCTGCAGGCTATTAACACGTTGAATGCCAAGCGAATTTTATGTATTAGCTCAATCGGAAAGTTCTGTCCATCTAGCGTCGAGTAGCCATAGCTCGAACTGTGGGTAACTATAACCTCTAAAGTAAGGCTGACTTTTTAGTTTGAACATCTGTTAATAAAACTCAGTACACAACAATTTACGCTTGCATCAATAACTTCGTTTTTTTCTACATTGAAGATGTCGGAATTTCAGCCGAATAAGCGTCATTTGCGCGAAGTGTTAGTCTTTTGTTTCAATTGGAAGAAAACGGCAGCTGAAGCTCATCGAATGATTGTAGACGTTTATGGCGATAATGCTGTTTCCGATAAAACATGTAGAGAGTGGTTTCGACGTTTTAAAAATGGTGATTTTTCTTTGGAGGACAAAGAGCGTTCTCGACGGCCACGAGTATTCGAAGACGAAGAATTGCAGACATTGGTGGATGAAGATCCATGTCAAACGCAAAAACAAATTGCAGAAGCGTTAAATTGTGCTCAATCTGTCATTTTCGACCGTTTAAAAACCTTAGGGAAGGTCTACAAGGAAGGAAAGTGGGTCCCATATGAACTCAAGCCAAGAGACATTGAAAGGCGGAAAACCATCTGCGAAATTTTGCTTGCTAGGCAACAAAGAAAGGGGCTTCTCCATCGTCTCATCACTGGGAATGAAAAATGGATTTATTTTGACAATCCTAAACGTCGAAAAACCATTTGTGATCCTGGTCAATCCTCAACATCGACGCCAAAGCGGAATATCCACGGAAAAAAGGCTTTACTCTGCATTTGGTGGGATCAGGAAGGTGTGGTATACTATGAACTGCTAAAAACTGGTCAAACAGTCACAGGAGATCTCTACCGACAACAAATTATCCGTTTGAGTCGAGCATTGCACGAAAAACGACCACAATATGAAACGAGACAGCGTAAGGTGATTTTGCTGCATGACAATGCTCGGCCTCACGTCTCAAAAATTGTCAAGGAAACGATAGAAGCACTTCGCTGGGAAGTGCTACCACATGCGGCTTATTCACCAGACTGTGCCCCATCTGACTACCACTTGTTTCGGTCAATGGCACACGCACTTGCTGAAGAACGATTTAATTCGTACGAAGATCTCGAAAAATGGATCTCCGCCTGGATAACCTCCAAAGATGAATCATTCTTTCGACGCGGAATTCGCTTGCTGCCCGAAAGATGGGAAAAAGTCATCACTAACGATGGACAATATTTTGATTAACGTACTTTTTCATTTTCTTTCATGAATAAAGCTTTACTTTTTGTAAAAAAACGGAGGGAACTTTCCGATTTACCTAATACTTCAGACAAATTTCACTTATTTCATTCACTTATCATGATCAATGATATTAAAGGAAATTGTTAGTTACTGTATAATGAAGCTCTGACCTGAAACTACAATTTGATTAACTTCCGCAATAATAAATCGATGTTCAATGCTATTAATTTAATGATAATCGTTCTTAAATGACGCGATGGTGCCGGTCATCGGTGACCACCACGGCATTCAACGTGTTAACATAAAGATCCACTCGAGTGTTGCAAGGATGCACCCTGTAAGAATTTTACGAAGGCGTTTGGAAAATAATTTTTGTATGTTTAGAATATAAAATCCAACTGATCGCGCCGAATGGTGAGATGCGAGACTTGTTCGGGATGGGTTACTAGTGAAATGGATCTGATCACCAGGATTAACTTTGTAGAAAACGAGTGGAACAAAACTTTATTTACAATATGTGAACTTTAGTGGACTGTATAATGATAGGTGAGACTTAGCGCGATTTAGTAATTCAGTGCCGTTAGAGAAGTGTATGACTTCGGTAACGTTTGTTAATCTTGCTAATCTGACGCGTGCTTGCCGAACACCGGTATTTAAGTTCAATCGTCAAATGGGTGTGACTAGACTTGACCAATGAACAACAGATATTTTCGGGAAGGCCGTGACAATTCTGAAGGGCAATCGCCGCCCACGCTGGTCGAAGAAAACGGTGAAAATTGATGGTGGAAGAGAGAGAAGTAACTTTCGGCAAGCCGCGTTGACGGAAAACAAGGGACAGGCCGCGCAGCGCAGGTAAGGCCCGTCCGGTAACGCATGACAAAGAGTTTCTTGAAGCGGGCGAGGAGAACGCAATTTCGGAGGTAACCCTGGAAGTGCACGTGTAAGTCAGCTGTTAATAATAAAACACTTCCTGAGTCCTAATCCCCGAGGCGAGGATTTTTACGTCCCCGGTTGTAATTTGCAAAGTCCCGTTCTCGGAGCATTTGTTCGCCAAATGTGCGAGACGGACACTTCTGTTACAAAACTAATAAAGTGACCTTCGATGGTCACGCAGACACCAACAGCTACTGTACATTTATGATATTGATACTATATTCGTATGGTACTGTTACTGTACTCTTATGATACTGTTACTATACTGTTAAGATACTGTTACTATATTCTTATGATACTGTCATAGTAGTCATAAATAGGTCTGTCAAATGCACATGACGATTAAAATTGCAATGTAAATATATTTTGATTTAGAGGGGATATTGAAGTTTACTTCTGGAAACTAACATAACCAAAACACCATACAAATCTTGACGATTCAGCTTTTATAAAGTAACGAAAGTAGTCGCTATTAGTGCTTCCTAAACATAGTGTTAAAGATGTCCCAGAAAAGGTGCCGAAAAAGAAAAAGTTAATTCCTGAGATAATACGAAGCAACAGTTACCTGTGCTAATTTGCGCCAAAACATATTGTTCTCAAATTGTTAACGAAAAACTCTGACCAATTAGAGCGTGGCTACACAAAACGGATTCCGACTCAACCGAAGGCAACGTCGTTCTCAGTGGAGTTAGTTATAATATGACAAGGAATTAAGAAGTATTTGGGATACCTGATTCTCGAAGAACAGTCAATATTTAAACTGCAATAATTTGGTAAAGGACGATCGTAAAACAATAAAAATTGATTGGTTTTAAAGCTGGAAGTCTCCAGTTTCTTATTTTGCAGCCCATTCTATTTCGTGATGTGAAATGCGAGAAAATGAATACATATTGTTTTGGTAATTGCAGTCACCATACATTCGAGAGCTACAATTCTGATAATTAAAACCGAAATACAATTTTCCGATTATCGATATTTAACCACATTCGATGCGGATGCAGAACTTGCTTTGATCATAATAAATTAAAAGCAATAAAATAATTTTGGCGGACACGGTCGCGAATGAAATCATACCGCAAGAGTTTAACACGTTCCGTGCCACGTGCATCACCAACGGTACACGTTAAACTTGCTATTTAGGTCGCGTGCACTACCGTTGGTAAACGTTGACGTATTTATTTAATGCGCTGGTAACATATCTTTTATAATAATTGCATGTCTGAAGAATATATTTCCACCAACAGAATGAGACATTATGAAACATGTAGAATAGAACGAAGCATAGAAATTTGTAATAATATATCAATCTTTAGTCAAAATATCAAATGGCCTGCTTGAGAAGCGAAAAGAAAACAGCTCGGCACGGAAAAAAACGTTAAAAACAAAGAGTTGTATATCGAATGCGAGATTGATAACCGTTGTAGATTTTAATACATTGTTGACCAGTCACGAATTAACCCTCTATAGGCCCGTGTAACTTTCAGGTCACATTGATGGCGCATAAATCTCAATTCTCTGACGTTGCCAAGACAACCAATATTAATATTTATGACCGTTGCTAGGCCCATCAATCTAAAATAACAAAATAAATGCTGTGCAAACTGTCTGCAATAAAAATAAGCGAAACCATTTGATCCAATTGATATTATTTGTGCTTTTGTCAGTGATTACCAAACTAAAAATAGTGCACATAATAGCTCTGGGTTCGTATGTCAATAACAACCTATTTGTTTGCATTTCAATTTTCGATTTGTTACTGTTTTTTTATGATACAGTTTTGTAACTTTGAGGTTACAGTGGGCTATTATGGCAGATTTCGGTACATTTAGCTTCTGCTTTCTCCTGTTTTCAGATTTATACATCATATACCCAAAATATGAATACAAAATCAGATAGAAATAACAGAATAATTAGAATTAGACGCATTAGCCGTAATAGATCCGATGATACCTTATTAGATTCCGAGTCCGATGAAGATGCAATAGTATTTTCTCGACGACGGATAAATGTCATTGACAGTGACGAAGAATTTAGTACTCAATCCTCGTCAGAACAGGAAGATGCAGGACCACAAAGAATTGTTTGGCAACCACTACCCCAGACGAATAATAATAGTTCTTATCGCCCTTGGAAAGGAGATTGCCCTAAAGTCCCCGAAGCACCCCATTCTCCTGTGACCTATTCTCGAAAACTATTTGACAAGGAAATTATAAGCAATATGGTTGGCTATACCAATATGTATGCACTGCAATGTGATCCAACAAAGAGATTTAAAAAATAAAATATTTAACGTCAAGTGCAAATTGTTTTATGGAATTTCACGCTTAAGCTTTTATGCACAGAAGTGCAAATTTTATAGACCGTTGTTACCTGAAAGTCACATAGTGAATATATTGCGATAAAATTGTTTAAACGGAAACATTTTTTTTCATTTGCAAATATAGGTTTATAATTTCTGATTTTTCGTTCCCCCAATTTTTTTTATTAAAAACAAAAATTCGGCCCATAGAGAGTTAACTCTTATCTTCATGCCCAAACGTTGCTGACCAGCTACGACTAAAGTCGTGATCGATGCGCTTTTGTTCGCATCAGCAGCGTTGAGTCAGTGCATTCTCGGAGACCATAGAATGTAATTGTTATTACCTTCCTTCTCATAAACTGCACTTCGTTCGATGCATTCAACATTTACTGTAACTATCAATCACAACATAAGCTAAGATACAAACAGTTTCTACTGGAAGTAGCTAGGGAATAGATAACTATAGATTCCTATGAATACAGCATAGTATATGATGCTTCCTTTCGTATTTCTAAAACGGCTCCTCACAATGATTTTACCTTTCAGACTTTCCAAACAGCTAAGAGATCACGTTTTCGGAAAAATAGTCATTGGCCGAAAAACGAATCCAATCAGAACGCGTAGAGTCTGCTCTTCAAAAAGAAAATGCAGCGAAACAAGATATACAGTGGCTAACGAAAGTATTCGAACGGTCAGATTTCTTCTATTTAGCACATGAAATATGTATGTCAATCTGATATTATTAAAACAATTTAGTGTCTATAACAAGAGTGAAGTCCCAAGATAGTGTTAGTAAAATTGGAAAATATTCCAATCATACATACAATATTTATAACATATTTACTTAATACACGCACCAGGAATGGGTAACAAAAGTATTTGAATGCTTCAAAGTTATTGATGTTTCTACTTATGCAATCGAAACGCTGAATGGAAACATTAGCATCGAATATGAACAAAGGAATACTTAGTTTATCATAAAATATCGTTTGACTAAGAATAAATTACAGTTGTACAGTGTATTAACAAATATGAATAGGGAAAAGTCAGAAACATAAAACTGTGAACGAGAAATAATATTAAAACTGCATAGAGATGAAAAATCTTATAACGAGATTGAAAAATTGTAAAGAGGAGTAAATTTACAGTGCACTATATAACAAAGAAGTTTGAAAATCAAGAAACTGTTGCTAATAAAGCTCGTTCAGGTCGTCCGAAAAAATTGACAAACAGAGAAGAGAAAACTATAATTCGCGAAATAAAAAGAGATCCTGCAACTTCTGCTCCCAAATTGGCAAATATGGTTGAAGAAATGTTTGATAAACAGGTTCATCCTCGATTGTGACGACGATTACTGTGGGACGATAATTATCACGGCAGAGTTTCAAGAAAGAAACCTTACATTCATAAAGTAAATCAACGAAAGAGGTTGCAGTTTGTAAAAAATTATATTAATAAAAATAATTGCTTCTGGAACAAAGTCATATTCTCAGACGAATCGAAATTTAATATCTTTGGTTCAGATGGTCGGAATTATGGATGGCGAGAACCAAATACAGAGTTGCAAGAAAAACATTTAAAACAAACAGTCAAACATGAAGGTGGCAATGTCAATGGTATGGGATGTGACGGGACTTAACTACACTTTTACTCGAACCGATGAATTCGGAGTCGTGAATCCTGGCAGGACGCGTTTTCTGGCCGATATGCACTTCACGAAACCGTACTTGTTGGCGGGAAGGTGACGGGCAGAGATTAGGCGTCTTTCGGTGTTGAAAATAGACTCTTTATTTTTGTGTTTTGGATTTCCACTTATAGGGTCGTCACAATGGGTGGAAGGGATGAAACGTTCAAAACAAGATGACTAACGCTATGACGAGGCGCTGAGGACAAAGGTCGCTTGGGTTGGTGTGAATCAGAGTTTGTTACGAGTGGTCTGCTTGTAAGTGAGTCAGTAGCGTGTCGATGATTCGCGTTTTCGGGGTTTTGTGTTTTATGGTGATGTCACAGGGACTGCGTGGCAGCTAATGGGACTGGAAAATTAGTGTTCATCGATGGTACACTCGATAAATATGAATACCTAAATAGTTTGAAAAATAATTTAAAAGATGGTGTCAGAAAACTGGGATTACTAGAAGACTTTTACTTCCAATAATATAATGATCCCAAGCATACAGCTTAGATCATGGAAGAATGGATCATTTATAATACACCATAAGTGTTAAGCACTTCCCCACAAGGCCCAGATCTCATTCCGATCGAGCACCTGTGGGCAGAAATCGAAAAAAGACTAAATAAATATCATACTACGTCAAAACAAATGTTAATGGATACAATAACAGAAATATGGAATTCTGTTGAAACCAGTTTCACAAAATCGTTAGTACATAGTATGGAACGTCATTGAAGAGAAGTAATCAGTGCCAATGGTGGTCCTACAAAATATTAACACATGAAAGTGTAACAATATTTGTGGCGTTCGAATACTTTTGTTACCCATGTCTGGTGCGTGTTTCAAATAAACATATTTTAAATACTGTATATATGATTGGGCTATTTTCTACTTTTACTAACATAATCTTGGGACTTCTCTCTTGCTATAGGCACTGAATTGTTTTAAACATTTCGGATTAACATACATATTTCATGTGTGGAAGATAAGAAATCTGACCATTCGAATACTTTCGTTAGCAACTGTATGTGCAAAACTTGTGTACCACTACACGTAAGCGATTGCTACACCGTTTGTCATACCAAAAAATAAATATTGAAAGTTAAATGTTAAATACAATTTATCGAAGTTTATTTATATTGTTTCACTTCTACTTTCAATTACGTAATATCATTTAGATCAAAAACTAAATTAAATTTGAGTTAAAATTTTATAATAATAGATTGTTTATTGTTTTTAAAATATTAACAAGTAAAATTTAGAAGTTTAATTTAGGTTGAGGGCTAAATTAAATGGGTAATAGCCGGTGAAATGAGATAAATTCGGAGAAAAATTGCTGGTCAACAATGTGTTAAGAGAAACAAAACACCAGTTTATTATCTCTTAGCACGCCAATGACGTCTCTTAAACGACACTAAAAATTGACGTACAATAATTAAAAAGAAACATTTACATCACTGTGTTTGTCA
>CM052098.1:21159231-21169742 GCA_028453745.1 Agapostemon virescens
AAAGTATAAAGAGTGCTAAGCGATAAACCGAAAGCGAGATTGTGGACAGTAAAGATTAATCCGAACGACTTTATCGAGGCAAAAGGATGTTTTTAATAAATATAACGGCCGATAAATCCATCATTTGAACAATTATTTCTTATGCATGTTTACTGAATATTAATACGTTCCGTGCCACGTGTACAACCGGTGGTACGCGATGACGTAGTTAGTTAATGCACTACGAAGGTACATTTTACAATAAGTTTATGACTAAAGAACATATTTCCACCAAAACAAGGAGATATTATAAAAATGCAACATAGAACAAAGCAAATATGTAATTTTGGGGGTATTTATTAATGAATGAGTTCAGAATAAGCTATACTAGACTTTAATAACAATAACACTTACAATAAACGATAACTAACAAATAACGAATAGCGTACTAAAATCGTCGGACGTCGGGTAAAATAATTATACTAGCTTAGAAAAAAAAGATGTGCACGAGGCGATGTTCGAAATAGTTCTGGCACTCGTGCTTATCTTGACGAAACTCAAAACCTCGATGCATAGAAAAAATCCATGCGTTTTAACCCTTTTGCTACTACGGGCGACTCTAGTCGTCCTCCATAACACGTCAGTGAGGTACTACGGGCGACTATAGTCGCTCTCCTTAAAGTACCGTGTATTGCACATATATTGTAATACATTATAATTATATTGTGTAATATTATTTGTTCTCAAACTGTGATTAAAAATTAATTTAAAAATTAATTTAAATCTGCTAAAGAGCAGCTTTGACCGTCTTGTCCAGTTATAGCTTTTGATATATCTTTATTCGACACTATCAATTCGAAGTTCTGAAACTCTTATGCGAAATTTCGAACGCGATCAAAGCGAAAATGTCGAAAGTTTGCATGCACGCACTTGGGGAGTTCGGCTAAACAAAACTTCTTACGGAGTTGATCTTGGTCTCCACTTAGAAAGATTGAATTCTGGGCAACCGCGTGTAAGCGAACAAAATGGCCGTGTGTGTCATTCGCGGGAGGTTTCGTGGCGTTGTCGCAAACTCTGCACGAGATTGGTGACTTCGACAACGATTTATCGGGAATGTCGCGCAATAAGTGCGACGGAACGTTTGCCGCTATTTCCTACCGTGACGTGCTTTTTACTGCCGCATGCGATTTAGAACGCTGTTCCGCTCGGGGATAATGCGAGGCAGAAATGGCTGAGTCGGTCGGTGAATTTGTCGCGGCCTCTTAAACAGATTTATGTGCGCGTCAAGATATTTTTTTCACAGTTGTGGGATCCGTATGCATCATGGCGGAATTCAACCGACTTCTACGCTCGTTTTAACAACAAATCTATTTAAACAATTGAATACCAGCCATGTTCTGTCGTCTTTAATCCTATACACTCCAATAGTGCCGCTGAGGGGACACTAAAAATTGCTATGCTATTCATTTAAAATGACTTAAACATTACTGTGTTTGCATTTAAGAAGTCAGTGACAATTGAAATTCTACGCGTACGAGTAAAAATAATAGATTTCATATACGCGAAAAGAAATTAACCATGTATAATGGAATTATTCTATATTACAAAATGTCTCGATTCTGGAATTAAAATTGCTCGGACTGCTAATTGTTAAAGAGAAGTCCTCTTATTTTCAACTCTGCGCGTGAGACTAATAACTGTTTACAATTTATGGTACATTCGTGCTCTGATATTGAGTAGATTTGAGAAAATAAACGTAATTCGTATTACAAACATTTGAATTATCCTTTGTGATCCCATTTGAATTGTAGTTTTTAGTTGTTCAATTTGTATACGTAAAATATACATCGGCTGTTGCATAGCGTACCGTTAATGGATCTCCATTTTTAAGTTGCGAGCTGGGAATACAGAACTTCATTTATATGAATCCTTTGGGAAACAAGCAGCTCAGCATAACCAGATCGTTCATATAACACGAGCCCATCTAATTCTCCTCACTATTGTATATCATTATAAGTTCTGACAATTGAAGTTTATGTTCAAGTAAGTGGATTCTATCAAACATCCGTCTATGCAGGATAATGTTCAAACCTTGAGGACTTATGTTAGAGATGAATTTGTTGAAGCAATCACTTCGAAGTGTTCATCAGATTAATTTTCAAAGCTGCCAAGTTTCTCTTGCGAAACTGAGTTAAAACAATTCGAGTATTTCGAAAAATATAATATATAAATAATGAAATAATAAAAATTTATATAATGTGTAAAATATAGAAACAGTTAAAAATTTACTTTTTACTTAATTGTAATATATAATGTAAATATAGTTTTTATTACGCACTGATTGACTTTTTTCATTATAACTAGTAATCGTTCGTGTAACTAAAATGACGCTTGGTGAGAATTCATATAATCGGGCACTTAACGTTTCGGTGCATCATTAGTACAGCGAACGACTACGTAAAAGTTAATCAAATTGTCGATACAAATGCAGATTAAATTAATTAAACCATCAATTTGGTAATTTAATTTGGAGGTAATTAATAACTCATTGTTCTCTTTTTTGTCGACACTTTGGACTTTTTCGTTCATTTTACATTAAATCGATCACATTTTGATTATCAGTGATTTTAAGCGAACTAAAGTATGATGTAGAGTGCATTGAAAATGTTTCGATAAAGTAATTCGTATTTGTAGAATAGTCTTGCTGACTACTATCAGCGAAATATACCTCTTCATAATTGTTTCTAATATTTAATAGATTAATAATGCAATTTTTAATATAAAACCTGTGTAAGTATAAACTGGACACTGTTTCTTTTCTGCAATAAGACGTGTTTTATTCGTAGAATTTTAGGAATGTAATCATATTCGCTATTAATAAACTACTATTAGGTGTTCTAGAATAGTCCTGATGCATTCAAAAATTAATTTTTCAGTTGAAAATACTATTTTAATAAAACAATTTTTTTAAATTAAACCGAAAAAGAATTTCATTTAATCCGATGCACATCGTGTTGATAATAAAAATTCGCAGGGAACAATTACTGAAAAAATTGGCCTCGATTGAGCAAAGAAATTTAAAATTAGAAAACTAATTATTTAAAATTCTTTGTTAATTCCACGTGAGCTGTATTGCGTTTGACATTTCAGTAGAGTTGAGATATTCTTTTTATACTTTACTCGCCTAGAAATGACACAATCTTATAAACTCATGATTAGTATAAATATTGACTTGCAGTTTCTGGCGTTTTTATGCAAATCGAAGCGGTACCATAAGACTATTAATCATTTGGATAGCATCAACATCAAATGGTGCCATAACTCCAAACACACGTAGCCTCTGAAATGTTCATGCTTGATTATACTTCACGCGAATAAAATTCTTCGCTAAGACGTTATCGATTTGTTGATATACTGATTTTTATCAACCTTGAATTAACTTTATCGTCCAATCTTGTTAAGCTTGACAAATTTTATACGTTTGTGACAAAATGATTAGTTGTAATTTAAAAAACTAACAAGAGGAAGAAAATGATTAGTTGTAATTTAAGAAATAACAAGACAAACAGAAGAGTTTTCCAATATATTCCTTTCATTGCTCCAAAATTATTAAGAAAGGATACAAATTTCTATGGAGCTTCCCTTTTTTGTAATTGAGGTATACATATTTTGGTTCTGACAAAAACGATTAGTTGTCATTTAAAAAAGTAACAAGACAAACAGAATAGTTTGCCAATATATTCCTTTCATTGCTCTAAAGTTATTAAGAAAGGATACAAATTTCTATGGAGCTTCTCTTTTTTGTAATTGAGGTATACATATTTTGGTTCTGACAAAAACGATTAGTTGTAATTTAAAAAAGTAACAAGACGAACAAAATAGTTTACCAATATATTCCTTTCATTGCTCCAAAATTATTAAGGAAGGATACAAATTTCTACGGAGCTTCTCTTTTTACATCCGTAATCTAACGATTATGAAAAACGAAATATTAAATGAAACAAATTTAATCTGCATTTTCGATTTCTTTTCTCATGTGGAATCATCCTTTTCCACCTTTATACTATCTCGGGACACCTCGTAGACATGTGGAATAAAATTGTGAAACCATGAACTGGTTTTTTAAAAGATTTACAATTATTGAAACTATAGAATTGCCTTAATAGAAACCTTTTGAATGGATTTCTTTATTTAACCATGCATTCTAGTAAAAATTTCACGGAATCAAAATAAATGAAATCTTATCATTTTTATAAGACTATATGTATATACTAACCAAGTTTAACGTTCGGTTTAGCGTTAAAGAACTGCTATTTAAACTCGAAAAATCCTTAACTTTAGATTTCTCACACTGAAAAATCTTTTCTCTGCATTGAAAAGATTTATTAATAAACCAGTATCTTATATGTCACAAATATTATTAACCTCTCAACCGGTATACGACAATGTGCAAGGTAGGATGCAACACTAGGAGACATTTGTTCCTCGCGATTAGTACTAAACAATATAAAAAAAATTTTTAATTTTTAATTAAAAACGGTCAAAATCAATATCGATTCAATAGCAAATGCGGTCCACTTTTTACACAGATTTCCCCCGATTCGAAAGTATAGAATCCGACTTCGGTAGTCGTGGCATTTAATTTTCATAGATTCTGCACAGACATTTTGTTCGAGTTGTGAGAGACCTTAGGCGACCATCGCAGGGTTAAAGTACTTTCAAAGGTGATTGTAACGTTCACATAAGACTTTGGAGAATTTTTTCGACGCGGTTCATCTCTCGGTTTCGTTCGCTGAGAATAAGGCGCGTGTTACGTCGATGGCGGCTTTTCTGTTCAAACGACCGCGAAATTAAAAGGAAAATATTTGGCTGCTCTCCGCGAAATATTCTTTGCCGGTGCTGGTAACGGGTTAAAGTGCCTCCTACGTCGGCGTGGAATACACGAAGCGATTCTTCGGGGCAAATACTGATAACGACGAGACGCTTTTAGTGCGAGGAAGAATGAGAAATTCAAAGGACGAAACACCTTCACAGCCTGACAATGGCAATACCAGAGATGAACACTGCAAGATTAATTATACTCGCGCTCATTTCGCTTCGTACGAATGGTTAAACCGCATCTTTTAATCGAGAATTCAAAAATAATGTTCTAAAGTTATTCCATACATTTTAAACCAGTTTAACAAATCTCGCGCCCTGCACATATCATGAGAACGCGGAATTCTTTTACAGCGCGAGTCACACGTACTGACGAATATTAGGGGCACTCATAAGTAATACATTATTTCGAAAAAAGTTGTTTGTCTTTAGTTTTGTACCAATCGTTGAAGAGGAAACACGTATTCTTTTACAGTTTTCAGTGAAGCAGCCTGTGTTCTAACTATTCTAAGAAGTATACATCTCTTTGTTGCTCTGTAATAAACTGGCGACGTTCATACCTTCCAAGGACCATATTCGCCATTGTCTTCTTCTTTATTTTCATGTGGGATTTAATGTAATGTAAGGTAACAACAAAGAAAATTTGCGATATTTATGAAGATGTTCAAACGAAGTTAAATATATTCCATGTTTAAAATTGTCTTGCAATGATTGTACGAAATTCAGTGTACAGCAGTTTTTTTACTGGAATCCTGAAAAATCTCAGGTTACCATTAAAGGGTTAACACCACATCTTATTATGATAGCAACCAAACAAGAAAACGACTTTGAAGCTTCAGTGTTTATAGTTCATGAATTTTATTTAAAATTTCTTGAAAATCTTTTATTTTGACAATTCTCGTCTGTTTAATAACATGGCTTATCCCCTATGTTAGCAAATGGAATAGACTTTTTATAGCTGTATTATTAGGGGTACGCAAAAGTAATAAATTATTTGGAAAAATGTTGTTTGCCTTTAGTTCTGTACCGATTGTTGAAAATAATTGTAAAATAATGTAACAAAATGATGTTTGCACGAACAACCAATGTTTCATTGTAAAATGCACGTCTCTAATATTCGCCTAATGACAATCTATTGGAAAAATATCGTTTAAATACCTATTTAAAAAAACATAGCAAATTAGTGTTACATAAAAATAAAAGCGAACGAAAACTGATTTCTATAATAATATTTAAAATATGATGTAAATCATAAGAAAATAGGATTTAGTTATTCGTGGCTTAGTTAAAATTGGATCGATATGCACGAAATTCTGAGTTCTATTTGGCGGATACAATTTTTAAAAACTATTGTCGTAGGCAATAAAAGTAATTTACACACTTGTTCGTCATGGAATACCACGCATTCCTACCATAATCAGTCGCAATTCATGGCAAATTCACCTACATTCTTTGTTCACTTCTCTTGCAGGTACGTGACAAAAAGCCCATATTCGTTTTGAATATAATCTTTTTGAATTATGAAACAGTATATTACACTTCGTTTGACGTTGGCAGGTCTTCGTAAATGTAGGAAATTATGTTAAAACAATTATTAGAACTCATTAACATTAGGAAATGACGAGAAATTGGGGAAGCAAGGAATAGCATAATATTCCTAAAATATTAAAATTAAAGTAGTTATACTGACTTTAATATTTCAGCTCGCCCATTTTACAATGTAGAATGTGGAGAACATATTTCAAACATTTAAATTTGTTTTAATACCTTTCCAATTTGTTTAACTGTTCAAAATGACCTATCTTTGATGTAGATGGTTTCGACTCACTGTGTTTAACAATTTTCTTTGACTCGAGTGACGAATATAGTTATTGGTTACTCCACAATGTATTAATATTTTTAAATACTTTTAAACGTACTATATTCTATGAGCAACTTAAATTATTTACCAACAAATATTGCTTCAAACTTAGTTAATTGTTCGTTAATAATATGCAAATATTGCATATGTAATGAAATGGAGTTTGTTTAAAACCTATTAAACGGAATTGTAATACATGCAAATGTTTGTCACACCATATATGTAGAACTTATACATATATTAAAATGTAAGGTAAGGAAAACAACATAGCTACAGTAACTATTATTATATCATAAAACCCCAATATACGATTGCAAAATTTTATATTCCTCGTGGTCATTAATGATTTAATAGTTAATACAGTCTGTGTAAGTAAAGATTAAAAAAATATATTGTGATTAGTTTATGTAGAATTCTATGGAAAATTATGTAGACGTTTAGTTATATTTTCTCCTTACTAAAACTATTCCAACATTTTATAAAGCGTTGGATTTAATGGAACGAAATGTTAAATAACAAAGCATACTTAAGACCAAACCCATCGAGCATTAAACTTGACTGGCGCATATTGTCTTAGAAAAATGACAAGATTTAATTAGTTTAAATTTTGTGCGATTTTTATTATAGTGTATGCTTCAGTAAAGAAATCAGACGACATTAAAAGTTGCACTAAAAGTGTTAGCGTATAAAAAAACCAGTAAAAAATTGAAGTGTTGCGTGTACGAATAATAGTAATGAACTTTCTATGCACAAAAGGAAATTTACCATGTACATTGAAATTATTTTAAGTAAAAAAATATTTCGATTTTGGAATTAAAATTGCTTGCAGTGCAAAGGGTTAAATATCACGGTACTTCATTCACTTACTTAACCCATTGCCATCAAATTTTCTTTATAGCTAAAGTTATTATAACGTTTTCATCAGTAAAAATGTTACGGAAGAGAAAAGACAATTTATATTTTCTGTACTGTTACATTTACTTCAGTGCTTAAATATTATTTACAAAAGAATAAAATTACATTTTGTCTTAAAAGGAAAGTATAATATTTATATTCGTTAGATTTTGTTTAAAATCTTCACCGCGAGTCTGACTCATTATAATATAACGAGGGGTTAATATACAGGGTGGTCCACGCAATTGTTTAAAGTCATAACTCCGTTATTATTGCATTTATGAAACAATGCCGAAGGAGAAAGATAAATGGTTTGAAGAGCACTGTTAGGCTTTTAAATTTTTTGTAGATGTAGCAGTGCATGTGCAATTAACAATTGCATCATTTCTCTAAATAGAAATGCATATTTTTTTGTACACAGATCGATTCTTCTGTTCATTCTACGTAAATAATTATTAGGGTACTATGGCAAAAAATTATTAGATCTTGAGATATTTTCAAAAAATGTCTTTATTGAAGAAGATGCTCAAACGCTTCTCCATTACATTCTAAACATTTCAGATAACGTTTTTTTATTGTTTGCATAACTGCGTTTAAATTATCTGTAGTTATTGCTGCACATTCCAGTATGAATGGATGTTTACATTTACAACATAGTCATGAAGTGTTTGAGTATCTTCTTCAATAAAGATATTTTTTGAAAATATCTTGAGATCTAATAATTTTTTTCCCATGGTGCCCCTCATCATTTTTTACGTAAAATGAACAGAAGAATCGATCTGTGTAACAAAAATATGCATTTCTATTTAAAGATTGAGCATTGAAATTGTTAATTGCACATGCACTGCTGCATCTAAAAAAATGTTAAGACCTACAGATATAGTGCTCTTCAAACCATTTATCTTTCTCCTTTGACATTTTTTCGTAAATGCAATAATAACGGAGTCATGACTTGAAACAATTGCGTGGACCAGCCTGTAAATCAACCGAAAGAAAAATTGAAAGTTTTCAGTGGTATAATTGAATTCGTGCAATATGGTACTGTAATTAATGACAAATTAAACCTTAATGAGAGCATAAAAAAGTTAATTACGAATTTACAATGATGGTTATATTTAAAAAATGAGAAGAAACATTCTGCTTCGTAACTTTATGAAATAGGACGACGTCCATATGCATGAGACTGATAATTTGCTTACACTGCAAACTGTCCCTGACGGGAAGCGTAAGAAGATGAAATAGCAAGAGCACAAATTCCGCCAAAGAAAAGAAGTTTTCCGGAAACGTGTGCACAGCTGCGAGACCGTGCAACAACGCTTTTGAGATCCTTTAAGAAACGTTCTTTAAACGCGACGGATACATTCCAAGATTATTCAACTGGTGCTCTTAGGGCGTGCGCCACGACCAAAATGCGCAACGTTGCTCTACGGAAACCGGCCATAAAAGAAGAGAAATGGGAACGTACCTTAAGAGTATCCTGCAGGTTTTGTACTCTACAGTGCATATACACATTAGCACCGAGTTGCACGGTAATGTTGCTCTCCGAATCTTCGAAAAAGGGCCTAGGCTCGGGAGTGCCGCCAGTCTCTGTCGCGATACTTTCCACCTCATATACCTGCAAACACGATGAAATATAATGTGTCAGCGAATTATACAGAGCAGTCGAGGATACAGTGACTCGCAAAGTATTCAGACATTCTTTAAACCTTTGCCTTGCAAGAACGAGTCAGACTCGTGATTAAGATTTCGAACAGAATTTTTTAAAAATGTATTTTCTTAAGTTTCTTTCAACCGAAGTAACATTCTATTTAATCTTTGATCGCATACAATCGGTGGAGAATAGCTACGCACGCGGTAACTATAAATTTGACTTTTCTTTTTATCGTTTCGTGAAAGATAAAGAAAATCTAGTCACTGTTATCGAAAAATAGATCGTAGGCCAAGAGGTTAAATTTAGATAACTTTCTGAAAATCGAATCAGACGACTTGACTTTTCTAGAGCAACTGAAGCACTGATGTACTAAATGGTATGCAAAAATAATATCGAAATAATTACAATTGGTAGAAATTACGTGAAATAATTAAAGACATTTTTTAAAACATGTTTATTTCATCTCTCGAGACAATTCTACGTACGTGGCGTATGCTGATTTGAAACAAACCATTTGTTGGACATGTTTGCTCGTCAAACATTTGACATAACAAATCAAATTAATTTTGTGGTGATATCACTGCCGCAAAGCTTGGCTACATGAAAATGTAGTTGATTAAAGTCTGGGGAAATCGAGAATCTCGAACTCCTTCATCACTGTTTGAATTAATTTGTTTTGCGATGTTTGATGTGATCCAAATGAGAGTTGAATCAATTAATGGGTTTAAATTGGTTGAGTCACGAATTCTGTCGTGGTTATAGTATTCAAACATTTAAATATTCGAAGCTTCAAATATTCAAATATTCAAAAATTCAAAATATTGAGATATCATTAAAACATTTTTATTTCGACTCGTAACAAAAATTTTAAATTTGCGTTTTGCAGAGTTGTGTTAGTTACACACATGTGTAGAAAAATGTAAGAATTTGTGGAGTTTAAGCAGGAACTGACCAAGAATCGTGAAAAATTGCAATTTTCACCATTTTCGATGGTATGTAACTCGCGTGTACGTCAATCGATTGCAATGAATTTTTCTGCATGTGCATAACTATCGTAAATCTACAAGAAGCGTCTTTAAAATATTTAGTACATGGTTCAAATACAAAATGTTTAAAAAGTTCCTTTTCTATTTGTCATGTAAATCATACTAATTGCAACATTTTCAAAATCCATTTCGCATTTCATTTAGTAAATCAATGCATCTAATTGCTCAAGAAAAGTCAAAATGTTTGAACCCCTCCTATCCA